>NSJW01000422.1:121797-222626 GCA_019955255.1 Castanospermum australe
TGGCCACTTGGCCATTTCTTCAGGCGATGCCAGTGACGTCTATAAGGCCACGTTACATGATTTTATTATACAATTGGGCTATATTCATTTTCACTTACCTGAGTTTCACCGTCATTAAGTCTCAGTTTATAATCCTCTGCTTCAATTCACAAATTGACATTTCTAACTTTTACAATCAATTTATATATGTGGATAATAAGAAGAAACTGATGACTTAATTGTTTAACGTTCAGACATGTACATGGGCTTTCATGCTATCAATAATATGGTATCCTTCTTGTGAGTGTAATGCGATTTGCAAACATATTAAATATTGATAAGGAGCATATTAAGTTACATGCTAGAAAATTATATCCTTTCATAGCAGGGTATTTACCGTGTCCTTTTATATGTGTAGATATGATTTCGATATATAGGTTCATAACTGTCTCACTATATCATATTTTAGAGAGACATAACTTTATAAACCTTTGTGATTCTATGACCAACACATATAGCGACTCTTCAACATACATTTTCAGTGTCTATAAATTTCATTGTCACTTTACAGAAGATTCATCCTAACCCATTTCATTCTTGTATCTTTCTCACATTTTATGCTGTGCGATAAAGTGATTAACAATCTCACCACTAACAAGCAACTTTCTTCATTATTTTATATTTATTTTTGAAATATTATTAGTGACCATCACTTCTTAATCAAACGGTCACGTAAAGTAGCCAAGTAGTATTTCCCTGACAGAAAACAAGAAAGAGAACCCCTTGACAATTTGGTTCCACTCAGATATATCAATATAAACCACTTAAAATTTCTATTTTTGTGTATAAAATATTATTTTTGTGGAATTAAAATCTGTGACATAGAACGAGTCATGTGCACCAGTGCAATAAAATAATGGCGTTGAATCATAGAATTTGCCATATCCATATTATTGTTATTTTGCAATTCCAAATGATTATATACATTCTCTCTCTCTCTCTCCAAATCTTTGATATTTTATTACGAAAGAAATTGAATCTAATATGACATACCACCTGGCATGACAAGAAAGGTCAAGTTAATTATGCGAGGATAGATGACAAAAACAATGATACGTAAACTTAAACTTGTGTCCTTTACATTATGGATCATCATACTAGAACACAATTAGAATCTTAAGAATTCATGGTTTTCACATACATTAATATCAAAACAATAAATGGTACTAACCTTTATCCATGATACGGAATAAACTTCAGATTTGAAAGCCTTCTTGAACATTTAGTCTTTATATCGGTCCCTTCCCCTTTCGTACTTACACCTTTCACTTTCTGATGGAAGATGATCTCTCTTAGTTGTTGTATCCTTATGGGTAGAGACTGAATATATAGGGGTTTAATATGAAATTCAAACCCATAAGATAGTATCATCAGTTATCGGTTTCTTTCGAATTTTAAAACCATCAATTATCACTTAGGATAACATCCTATAATCATTAGATAATTGCTCCCATCAAGCAATTACTTAATTATCCTCCTTTACAACTAATTTACCTTTTAGCCCTTTAATATGTTTTAATTAAATCATCATTAATTCCCATTAAACATGAGACACATTTCTAACATTCTCCCACTTGGCTCATGTGGTAAATGTCATGTCATGATTTAATAAAACATTAACTTTAGTGCGCATAAATTCGGCTAAAGGTTTCATACATTAGTTGCATCATATATTCATAATTAGGAATAAAACTAATAAAGAGTCATGACGGTTCTACACTGTCAAATCGGCATAGTTCCTTCCATGTACCACTATATTAGCTTTTTCTCCCTAATATGATACTTTAATGGAAGTACACATCATGTCCAATAACAAACAATAATGTCTTCATTAGGGACAAATCCTGTATTTCAATATCATCATTCATACATGCATGTATACATAAATTTGAAAACAGGAAAAATTCAGAAACTTATATATTAATGAGCTCAGAGTGTCAATAGTCAATAATTACAATAATGATCAACAGTCACTAGTTGACATAATGCCCATACTATACAAATGACCAGTAAATATTTTGGGCCGGTAATCCATTCGTCAAGGGATCAGCTATCATAAGATTGGTGCTAACATGCTCTATAGACACTCTACGTTTCTGAACCTCTTCTTTAACGGTAAAGTATTTCAACTCCATATGTTTAGCACCTTTGGAATATTTGTCGTTTTTAGAAAAGAGAACTGCTGCGGAATTGTTGTCACAATAAATTTTCAGCGGCCTATCAATAGTGTCGACCAATCCAAGCCCTGAAATAAAGTTCCGTAGCCATTTAGCCTGAACCATGGCCTCAAAGCATGCCACAAATTCAGCTTCCATAGTGGATGCAGCAATTACAGACTGCTTCGCACTTTTCCATGATATAGCTCCTCCAGCTAAAAGATACAAATAGCCAAAAGTGGATTTTCTTGTGTCCACACATCCGGGCAAAGTCTGAATCTGAATATCCAATGACCTCAAGGTTGTTGGATTTCCTATAAGTAAGCATGTGATTCTTTGTTCCTTGCAAATTATTAGTTTGCAAGCAAGATGTCATCAACATACAGAATCAAAAATATAAACTTACTCCCACTGACCTTTAGATATATACACCGATCGACGGTGTTTTCCTTAAATCCAAAGGAAACAACGGTATCGTTAAACTTAAGGTACCATTATCGTGAAGCTTGTTTAAGTCCGTATATTGATTTCTTAAGTTTACACACCATGTGCTCTTTTCCCTTTTCTATGAACCCAATGGTTGGTCCATGTACACATCTTCATCTAAATTTCCATTTAGAAAGGCTGTTTTCACATCCATCTGGTGTAACTCTAAATCATAATGAGCCACCAATGCCATTTGAAAATGAATTTTCCAAATTTTCTTTAACCTCAGAAAAACGTCAATTATTGTGATTTATACTCTGATTGAGAGAAAAAAGTAACGTGTGACAAACAATTAATCCGAATTATAGTTCGAGCCAAGTACTTAGTAATCAGAGAGAGATTAATAATGTTGATTCCGTTTATTAAGCACAAATGCTTAAGCTACATAAGGCCCTTTTCTATGTTATATATTCGTTATAATATATATAGAGGTAGAGTTAAGTTACCTATAGCGCTTTTATAGTTATATGAGTATTATTTAATACATAATTTGACATGTTTAATTAGACGATTATTTTCTAAATATAGAAAAAATTCTCCTCTAGATTTTTTTTATTTTAAATATTCAAATAGTTAGATCCAAACTCTCTTTATATACCTTTCCAATGTATAAGTCTTATTGAGATTATGCCGAGTGACGATAAAATAGAGAGTGTAATACCATTGCCTTATATAACTTGTCCAAACTTCGCACCATATGCTTTCTTTACACATACTTGACGAAATTTATTCGATTGAATTTCAGACTTTTTACCACTGAATTTTCATTGTGTGCCCGTTTTTTTTCCACCTCTCCGCAACTCTCCTCATGCTTCTTTTATGCACACCGTATATTTATTTACTTTGAATAATTATAACTAATATAATAAGGTGCATATTATAGTTAAGTTGCCCATGTAATAAGTTTTTATTATTAAAAAATTCGGAGACTAATGATAACTGTGGATTGTTGTAATACAGTTAAAAACGTTAGAAAGTAGACTATGATCTTTGAATTTTAATGTTTAATTTTTGAATTTAAATTGACTATCGAATTACGTAATTCGTGTTTATTTCAAAAACACTAATTGAAGTTTACAATCATTTTCTGATATAACTACTATAAAAATTTCTCAATATTAATATTCAAGTTCAAAATGTAAATAAAGATTATTTTTTATAAATAAATAACTCATACAGTGCATCCATATATCAGTAGAAACTATCAATTTGTTATTGTAATAGATTGATCAATTTTAAAATACCAACTATAAAATTTCTATATATTATAATGATTCTATAAATTTTTATTAATAGCTTAGAGAAATCTTTCTAATATCTACCTGGTGCGTATATAGTGGTTTAGTCTTCAACTAATCTATAACTTTGGCGTGAAATTCTGTTTTTGTGGGAATTCAGACTCCATGTCCTAACCAATCCATATAATGTAAACTCCGTCTACCCAGGAATCAAATCATGAATCGTTATCTTATGTGGTTATCATTCGCAATGCAATGTTAAGTCTTCCGTATAGTAATCTACAATAATAATTTAAATTTTTTTATATATAAAGGATTACAGCGTTATTTTTGATAGTGACGTTTGCTATTTGCATTGGTTTAGTTTTAAGAAGAAAAATCATTCAAACTAAATCAATCAGTATTTTTATATTAAGAGTAGATTGATTTTGTTGAAAATAGAGAACTGAATCAAACTAATTGGTTTGGGTTCTCTTCTTTAATTTGGTCTAATTAATTTTTGAGTAAGTATTTTTTTTCAAATAATTTATGTCAAACTTTACTTTGTTTTCTTTTCATAACCTAGTTAACATGAAATTGATTTAAAAATCTTAATATAAATATGATCAAATAAATATCAATAACAAATTAACATAAATATTTTTTATACAAATTATAATAAATAAAAATATAATCATTTATAAATATATAAATATTATTTATATATATATATATATATATAAGTTTGATTTAATTTAGTTTTTTTCGGTTTTAAAACTAAAAAAATTAAACATTCAATTTTCAATTTTTTAGCTCAATTTTTTTTTTTAATTTGGATTAGTTTCAGCTGGTCATGAAAATTCCCTGCCAGCAGAAGTACCCCCCTCAAACTGCAATCCTGATCCAGTCGAATTAGAACCGAAAAAACAAAAGAGAGCCGCCACATTCCAAGTCCTGACCTAACCCCCACTCCAAATTATTTTCACCCTAAATCACAGTCCATTAGTGCTGAACAATCCTTCAGGAACTCTCCAAGCCCTAGCACGCTAGGCAAACTCTGACGCTGTGTTGCGTAGCCCCACCCATTGCTAGTGTTGACAGAGTACCCTGCAAAGGTACGTATATATGAAGTCACTGCTACAACTTGTCTTTGATCAAAACCAAAGTGCAATCGCTTGTTTTTAGATTATAGCGAAACCCATTTCTTTTGCTTAAGTATGGCTTGAAACTGGTTAAAAATGTGAACTTTTCTCCTTTTGGGTTCAGCTACTGAGATGGGTACCAAAGCAAAGAAAGCTATGAAGAAGAATCTGAAAAGGGCTACTGCTCAGCTATCTGGTTCGAGCCACATAACAGAAGGTGCTGACTTTTTGGTATGTGCATTTCGATAACTTGTAATATTAAGTTTCCCTTCTGTGACCAATGTTGTGTTTATTTGCTTAAATTTTGCTTCTCAATTGCTGAAGCCCTTGGAAGGTGGTCCTGGCCGCAAACTTCCTGAACAAAAACTGCCAGAGAATAATGCCACAGTCTTATATGTTGGCAGGATCCCTCATGGGTTCTATGAGAAGGAGATGGAAGGTAAAACATGGTTTTATTTCTTTTTTCAAATTTATAGAATATTTAGGAGGACTATGAGTTTACAATAGCTTATTGCAGGTTATTTTGGACAATTTGGTACTATCAAGAGGTTGAGAATTGCAAGAAATAAAAGGGTTAGGTTCCTAAACTTGTTCCCTGTCTATCTGTGATTGTTTGAATATGTCAACTGCATAGAATTAAAATCACATGATCCGGCCGCAATATTGCGGTTGCGGCAGTATCCGCAACCGCATCACCTTGCAATTTTTTTTATATAAAAAAAAATTACAGGGTGATCTCCATTCACGCAATTGTAACCGCGATCGCAACCGCAATTTAAAACCCTGGTCAACTAGATGATGATTTGTGGAATGCTTTCCCTACCATGCTTTATTTATGTTTATCTATTTATTCTTATGCGGTAATCATACCTTCATGTATCATCTTTGTTTTAATAAAAGAAGTAATGTTATACGTAAGAAGAGTACAATGGAAGAGGACAATAAGAAATCCTCCAATCCCTTGCGTATCTGCTAGGGACACCAAATTACCAAGACCTAGGCCTCCCTCCTCCTTGGGCCTGCAAGGCTGCAACATATCTCCTAATTAACAAAATGGTCTCTTCTATTCCCTTATACACCAGCGCAGAGGAAATCTCTCATTATATTTTCAATCCTTTGAGCCAACCTTACCTGGGCCTAGGAAAAAGATACTTAATAGAGAGGGATACGGATACTTGTATAAACAAGTCTAGATTAAGATAAGATGATTGCTAGGGAGAAAAAAAACCCAATTATCCGAAAGCTTGGAAATTTCTAAACACCAGGGTTCAAAAAAGAAGCAGCTTGTGAATTACTACTTAGAGGAACACACTTAGTGTATGTTTGGTATGGCGGTAAATGGGGGGTAAATTTTCATGGATGAATTTTTCTATTCAAAATAGTATAAAAAAATTCATCTATGAAAATCTACCCCCATACCAAACTAACGCTTATTAGTAAGAGGTACACGGGATTAGATGCACTAATCAAATGGGATGTATAGCTTCATAACCTTGATTCCTTGATTATGTACTGTACTAAGTTTACTTATGTTTCGGTCTTGTTGTATTCTGCTATGGTGACCATGAGGAAAAAGTTCAAGGTTTATTCGAATGATAAGATTAGCAGCAGCCAACTCATCTGTTAATTATGTTTTTAGTTAAATGGTTTCGTAGTGCTTCTTACACTGTCTTGAGAGTTTAGTAACGGGCGGAACTGCTGACGTGTATTTAATCAACAAACTAGGATTCCATTGATATATTATGAACTGTATAATGGTAGGACTGTATGTGACCAATGGTTCTCTTGATGTTTATTGACTTTTGGAAGGACAAGCTTTAAAAATTCAGTTCCTGGGCCATACTTTCCTTGTATCATTGAATACTTGGATTCAAAAGATTGCTTTGTTTGAATTCACTCTAGTTCTAGTCCACTTTAGACTCTCTGTTTTTAATATCTATTTGTTTTTAGCAAAAAATAATTACTCTGTTTTTAATATCTATTTGTTCTTTAGTTTCCTTGGAGATAATTGACTTTGACTTTAGTTTATTGATGTCAACAATTTCTGTTTCTTGATGTTTTGCAGACTGGAAAGTCAAAACATTTTGGGTTCATAGAATTTGAATCCCCTGAGGTATTAGTTGTTTCATCTGACTCCTTGTTATATAGTGGCTATTATCTATGTATGTAAATAACTCCCATTCCTCTGTGCTTGATATTGCTTTGTTTTTGTAGGTAACAAAAATTGTAGCTGATACTATGCACAATTATCTGCTGTTTGAACACCTTCTCCAGGTTTATCTGATACCTCCAGAGCATGTTCATCCAAAATTGTAAGTTGTTAATTATTTTACAGAAATAATTTCATCATTTTTTGTTGTCCATTATACTCTGTGTCTTTCTTGTTCATATATCATCTGTTCAACTCCATCATTACTGATGAATACACTAAGGTAGTCAGTGTGGATCTGGATTTCGTTTTCTGTTTTTTGGGTGAATGTGGATCAGGACTTTAATTCTGCAGAAAATAGCTTGTATCAATCTACCATGTCAATTACAGAAATACATTTGGAATATTTTGTTCCACAGTTCGAAGCATAGCTTCCACTTTGAGGTCTCAAATTATTAGCATTAAATATGCATGGTTTAATTATATAGAAACTTTGTATGGAATTTCATATTGGACCACCACTTTTATGAATCGTAATTGTTTGTTAGTTCATAAGCAGTCCGCCTAGGGTTGATGTCTCTTAGGTGCACTGTTTGGAGGTTTAACTCTCTAGTTACTTTTTGCCCTTACTGTAGCCATTTCAACCACAACTGTTATGGACATCTTCTTGTTCTTCCTAGGATAGTAGCTGCAAACCTTTTCCTTATCTATATTTTGTGAAGGTTACCTCACATTTTTTCTTAATGTTAGTGTCTGTTTTTTTAATTAAACTTATTAAAAGAGAAGGAGAAAACAAAACAGGAGGTGGAGGATCATGAATCCTCCTACAATTATAAAATTTTAATAATAATAATAATGATAATAATAATAAAGTTGGGGGGGGGGGAGCAGAAGGAACCAAAAAAGAAAGAAAATTCAGCACCAAAATACACCCCCTGCAGGTGCTGATACCCACACAGTACCAAGGAAAGATGCACTTGAAGGAACTGCTGGCTGAAAATTCTTGCATTGCACTCTAACAAAATGCAGTACTTGGCTGGTGAAAGAGCACAATCTCACAGCACTTTTCCCTCATTTCTTCTTGCAAGGCCCTCAAACAGATCGTTTGATCACATTTTACTGAATTAGTGGCATATTTCTTTATAGATGGAGAGGTTTCAACTATCGTTACAAGCCATTGGACTTGGTTCAAATTGAAAGAAAGCGACATGACAAGGTATCTAGTTGGATACAGATATAAAATTTGGTCAGTCTGATTCTCAGTATAAAAGAAAGTCCTTTATGTTCTTTGGTGCTGTCTGTTCAGGAAAGAACATTGGAAGAGCACAAAAAGTTTGTGGAAAAAGTACTGAAGCGTGATAAAAAACGAAGAAAGAGGATAGAGGCTGCTGGCATTGATTATGCCTGTCCTGAGATTGTGAGCATTTTGCTTGTCTTCCTTTTTCAATCTTCTGTTGCTTGTTCTTTAGAAATAAAAACTTATAGAGGATGTATTCTCATCATCGATTTTGCTCTCATGTTTGTTGTTATGTGTAATTACTTTTGCAGGTGGGTAGCATCCGGCCTGCCCCAAAGAAAATAAAGTTTGAAGACTAAGTTCGTAACCTGTCTTGTCTTGTGTAGGACGGTAAGTGCTGTGCTTCTGCGCCTACTAGTCTCTTGATGTTTGTGTGGATGTATTTTTGCTATGCTATTTATCATGAAAATATAGGAGATGATCTTACTGAATTATCGAGTTAATAGAGGATTACTGCTGATCTAGGATTACTTGAAACTCAAAAGGTTGAGAAGAGAGGAAGTTTGCTATTTTAGGATTTGAAGAGTTGGCCGTGAATACCATCTTTGAAAGGGAAGCCACCAATTTTGAGGCTTCCTTAGCCTTGTATTCTCAATATCTATTGAAGCATTATCATTTTCATATAGTCATCAGCTTTAGTTGCAATTGATCTCCTCTACAGCAGCAAAAATGCGATTTTCAGTATTTTTTTTTTTCAGAATTTAATTGTTGGCATATGCAAGAAGTTTCATTCTATTGAATTTCACTAGCAACTTTCTATATAGCATCTTGAAGATCAATAATTCCTGTGAATGTGGCGATCAGTTTAAAAGATGTTTTTCTTTTAAGAAAAAAGCAGGTAGAAGTGCAAGTTTCTTTAACACATCACTAAAGGTATGTTTGAATGAAGGAGTTTGAAGAGAAAGGAAAAGGAGGGTAAAATTTTTGTCTTGATTACAAACTATTTTTATTTGAGAGTTTTTTAAAATGAAAGACCATCATGTTACCTTCATATTCTCCTTTTTTTTATTTTTGTAAACAATTTATAGTTCTCTCAATTTAAAGTTAAAAAAATCAACCCTTCATTCTCATTTCTTGCAAACTCTTCCATGCATACATACCTGAAGAGTTATAAGATGTTTGAGCGATATTTTTAAGTTAACATAAGAGTAATTGTATTTCTAGCTTGAAGCTTCAATTTCTAAACTTATGCAATTCAAATAGTAGTTATAATTTTTGGGTTTGGTTAACGCATGTCCTTAAAAAATGTTAAGGAATAAAAATATTTATTATTCTCATTAAATTATTTTAATAACTTAAAGAAGAAAGTATTAAATGTATTTTAAATTTTTAAAGTATTACATGTTTTTACTTTTTATATAATAATTTTTATTTATGATTCTTTAATTTGTGCCGTTAGAGTATAAGTTAACAAAACTCTTAATTATTTTTTCTCCATTTACTTACGAGAGTTTGTAAGTAATTTGATATAAAAATATTGATTGGATTCGTATCACGGATAATGAATCCAACAAAAGTGGTCCAGAGTGTCTACTGAATTTGTTTTTCTCAAGGGAGTTATATTCTCAGCTTTATGACTATTAGTCAAGTTTTGAACTACTCGATCAGCTTTCCATTATAATACTTCTGTGTAAATAATTCAAAATTATTAATTTATAAACTTCTATTTATAATATATAACAGCTAAAGCGTGAGTTCTCAGGGTGCCATGTCAGCGAGTGTCATGTCAGCTACTTCAGCTTTCCTTAATTTGTCACTTCATCAAATATCTATACTTTGCAGCTTCTCGTTAACTTTTATCCTCTATTTCTTTTAATCATGCAAGTTTAGTCTTTTTCCTATTATGAGGTTACACTAATATCTCCTCATAATTTTTACATTCACGTTTCACATTTAATATCTTTTTACCATTTAGGCCAATTATTCAAATTATTCTTTATTCATTATCAAGTTGTTTCTATTTGTTAACTACAAATTGTGTCCTTTTAACTCTCAATGCCAATGAAAGAAAAACAATGGTTTAGTTAGCACATTAATTGCCAATGAGTTGAAGAATAATGGCCTACTCGACATTGTTACAGTAATGGGTTATTAAGGAAAAATGTCAAATCTCGGTTCATTTTTATAAACATTGAACAAGAATTGATATGTGTAATTGGGATCCAACAAAAAAGGCTATTTTTCTATGAAAGTGCAGCAATAATTTGGAAACTTCATCCATGAGGTGAGAAAATTAAAAAACCTAAAGCTAGCAAAATATTTATTTTCATGCTCGCACAAAGGGTGGGTTCACATCTAGTTATAAATTATAGTTTACTGATATTTGTCACATATATTAGTCATTATGAATTCCAGTCCTTTGTAACAAAACTATTTAAAAACTTGATAGTGAATTATCATTTTTTTTATTGGTGAAGTGAATTATCACTTTTGGGAGGATAAGAGCCTACAATTCAAAGACTTCCGTGGCCCTAATTTCTCTAAATAATTTATCGAAGCTTTATCTTGTTCACACCCGCAAACTGCATTTTCTAAATTCTTTTTGTCGCATTGATAGAATGATGGACAGAAAAAGATGGCAAAACTTGATAAGTCATTAATTTCTTATTAAGCCACCCAAGTAATGCATGAGCAATCTATTCAGGACTACATATCTTGGACTTGGCCTCAAATTATTGTTTTTGTGACTTGATTTTATTAACTTCATTTTATCTTCTCCCTTTCAAAACATTCTTAAGATAGAGAATGGAAAACAGGTGATGTCTACAGTTTTACCCTTTCCTATAATCCAACATGGTAGGGGTTAGTGCTGCGTTTTTCTTTTTGTCTGATGTACCAAAAATATATATATGGTTGGGGTTTTTTTTATAAACTAAACCAAACTGACTAAATTAAACTAAACTAATCAGTTTGATTTGGTTTATAAGCAGTCCAATTTTGTCTTTTTGTTCTTTAGTATTTTTTCAGTCCGGCTTGGTTCTAGTTTTTATAAAACAAACAATAAAATTGAGCACAACCGGATCATATATTATAATTATGAGCTTAATCTTTAACATCTTTTTTTTATTTTCCCCTTAATTTCTGGATTTCATACATTTTATTATTTGACTTTTTCTTATTCCTTCTCTACATAATATACTGAAAACCGGAACCACATTCAATTGAGGGTGAGCACAGGCCCACCCTGACTTAAAAAAAATAATTAAAATAATATTTTCACTTATAAAGTGTCCACTCTAATAATTAAAATGTGATTCCTTTAATATTTTTGATTGATATAAAAATTTTATTTAAACTTATCATATACAATCATAGCTTATGTATCCCACTTTTTTTTTTCACTTCCTTTATTTCCCTCTTTCCCTTTTTAATTGAGGTTATCTGTAATTTATAAGACTTTATTATCTCATAATTCCTATTTCACTTATTACCACTAGACACCAAGCTTTGTCTCTTTATCCTTCTTGAATCTTGGTAAAGGCTCACAAAGTTATTCACAATTTTCAATCATCAACTCACAATTTTATCACACTTTTTCTAATTACAATGACAATAGTTAATTATTTTTAATTTTTAAATACATTAAGATATTCTTAGTAAATTGCTATTATAAATTTTATAATTCATATTTTTATTACATATTTAAAAATTTAAATATATTTAAGTGTTCCCGCTAATCTCAGGATCCTGACTCCGTCACTGCTGAAAACAAAGAAAGGTTTGCAACTGGATAACTAAAAATGACAACTAGATTCAATATTTGTCTCATTCTCAACTTTTAGTATATGTTTGGCATCGGGATAAAAATGTGAGTAAATATTTTATGGATAAGTTTTGTATATAAAATTTTATATAAAATTTATCTATGAAATTTTCATACCTATTTTTACTTCCATACTAAACTGACTGAATAACTTATAACAATAAACTAGGAAAAAAAAAAGAAAAAGGTGGCCATAAGAAAAATGTTTGGCAACAAAAGTATTATCAATAATATACTACAGCTGTCCATTTTAGTTTGCATGAGTGGTAATCTAGAAAACGGTGAGAAGAATATGTTTAAAATGCTCAAGTTGGTCCAAATTAGCAAATTTGGTTATAAAACAACGTTACGACAAAAGAAAAAAAAAAAAACAGGTATAAGAATTATGCAGTCTTCGACCGTTAAACCGAACTGAATCAAATTGGACGAAACTCAAGGTTGGTTTTGTTTTGTTTTTTCGTTTTTGGTCAACAAGGCTGGTTTTGTTTGATTTCATAAGATTATATGTTTTATTCTTTTGTTTGAGAAATTTGTGGGCTCTCTGAATGCCCTACCACAAAAGGCCGTTTATGACCAAATCATCATCGTTATTTATGCTGATCTTATGGACTACTTGGATTTGTTCATCAAGCTATGATTTTATATTTCCATGTTCCATCCATCAAATTGGTATTGCACTAGTAGTTTTTTTTTTTTGGACTTGTTAGGGATGGCAAAATCAATCTATGGGAGTACCTAACTTACTCCGTCCTGTATGAGGCAAGTTTTCTATCCGTTAGAAGAGTTATGGTTGTATCTTCTCACAAGACGAGATAGGTGAGTTGAAAACAATTTGCCTCGCAACTCTTATTATATATTATTTTATACATTATTGTATTAATTTATTCATTTAAATTATGCATAGAGATAGAAGTATGCCCCTTTAAATATACTTTTAATTTATATAAAATGATAGTTGATTTTGAAGATTGTAATTGATTGTTATATAAATTTATTTAAAATATTCATAAAGTGCAATATAAATTTTTAAGATACTAGTTTTAAATATTTTTATAAAATAAATTTTGATTTTAATTTTCAAGACTTGTCAGACGATTAAAGACGAGTTATGCTATATTTCGAAAAGTTAGATTAGACAAAAACCCACTCTTACTCACCCTAATGCCATTACTATTATTATTTACTGATCTTTCATCTAATCATATTGTACTTAGTTTTTCTTTTCTTTTCTTTTTACTACATAAGAATTTTTATAGATCTGAAAAAGAAAAATGATTTAAGATCAAACCCATGAATCCAACTGGAATCACATACGAAAAAAAAATATCAAATCGGAAAAAGTTCTTTGGGCTTGGAGCAGCCCCGGAATACAAGCCTGCCCTAAAGATAAGTAAACTGGAAAGAAACACCATAGGAAGACCGAAAATGATAAAAAGAAACACCATAGAAATCTGTGTCATAGAGTGCTTTTCTGGGTAAGCAAGACCACGAGTTCTAAAGCTTCAGTTTTCGGCATTCTGTTGAGACCTAATAACCCTTGCAGTAGAGTCCTGGATTTTTCTTGATGCGTCCAGCTTTTTTCACTTTGCAGTGGTTAGAAATCTTATGTTTTCGAATTGTTACGCCAACCAATGAGGAATCATCACGTTGATAATAATTTTCGGAGAGCAAAAGTACGTGAGCAATACTATCATTTTAAATTATGTTTGAATTGAAGAGAATTGAAGAAAACAAAATGAAAGAAAAAATATATTTTAAACATTTTAAACTTAAATTCTTAAAATAAGTCATTTATCTCTCTTCCTTCTCCAATCCAAACATATGCTTAAAGTCTAACAATCATTCCTTCACTAGGAGTAGGAGGACAAAGCTTACTGATCAAGAAAATCCTACTTCCCCTCTTAACACTTTGAGCTCTCACTGAAATAAATGAATTTAACTCTTCTTAAACGAAAGCTTCACTTTAATGAGAAAAGTGGATAATTATAATTGTTGAACAAAAAATTACAAAAGTAAATTTTAATAATATCATAATTTATTATACATATACATATATTTTATCATAATTTTAATCGTTGATTTTCTTATCAGCGATTATAACTCCTAAATTTTTTTTGAACCATTCACTTTATAAAAGTCAAATCCAAAATAAACAGTTAAATACGCATACAAAGGATGTTCCAATAAAGGAATACAATTAATAAAAAGCCTAGGAAAATATAAGAGCCATCAAATTCACAACATAAAACCAAGAAGTCGTGTTAAACTGCAAAATATAGACAAATGTATACATATGGCCAATAGAAAAAGAGAGGTATGAATAGAGTGAACCATTTATGGACAAGCAAGGGCATGCCAAAAATGTATCACTCAATGCTCTGCCTTAACCCTCACATCTCCATTTGGCAGTACACCTTGTGCCTGTGCTAGACGTTTCAACTCCTGTATAGATGCAGTAAGGTCAAGATTTATGTTAATGAATGACTAAAAACAAACACAAAGTGCTGTTATTCTTGCAATTCACTCAAGGATTCAATTTAGCCTCAAAGCTTCTTTCTTCTTTTTTTTTTTGCCAGCTAAGCCCATTCAAAAATTTTAGTAAGAAAGTAGTCGCTTGCAAGTTGTCATTTACAATATAGTATACCAAGTTGGCATGTAATTGATGTCGACACTCAACAGTGCTTTATCTCATGCATGAGGATAAAGTTTTAAAAAAAATAAAAAAAACATTAGCATTTAGCAAGCATGTCACATCATCAATTTATGTTACAACGGCAAATCTGAGGAAAAACTACAATTAATATATTTTAAAACTGCAAGGACTATTGTTATGTCACGAGTTAAAAAATTCAATTGACAACATAGAAACAGGATTAACCTTGAGTAAACTAGCTGAAGCAAAACAGTAATTTCAAGGCAATCAAAAGCAAAAGGGAACCATTAAAGGTATGTCTGGATAGTTGGAAGGGAAGGGAAGAGAAGAAATGAAAGGAAAAAGTAAGAGAAGGGAAGAGAATAAGAATTTAAGTAATGATTTTGTTTCCCTTTGTTTGGATGTTCAAAATTATCCAAAACTGGCAGAACTTTAAAATGTTCATAAAAATGAATAAGAGAGTTTTGGAGAATCACATGATAATTCCTCATTTTCTTCTTCTCATTTTATAGAACTCCCAGACAAGAGGAAGGTTTATTTAAAACCTTCCCTTTCCCTCTCTTCTCCATCCAAACATACCCTAAGGTGGTAGGTGAGCCCCTAAATGCCTTTTGACCAGGCTGAGTACTTTAACCGAAAAGCAAAGTTTCAAAATCAGTTGACAGTTTATTTTCAAATGTTCTAGCTTAACTTCTGGCCAAGAGAATAAGAACTCATTTCAAATCATAATTTTTCCAATAAATAATATGTGCTATATTTTATTTTGTTTCTTTGGCTAAAGAATGTCTTCATTCAAAGAAAGGTGCAGCCAGCCATCTTTAGCTACAGACACACCCACCAACCAAATACAAACAAAAAAGGTTCAGAGCTCATTGAAGTAAGTGGCAAGAATTATAACAAGCTACTGCATGGGGCTATAGTCCAAAAAATACATAGAACAATCAAAAGAAGTAACAGGCCAATAAACAAACCTACACATTCTCTGCCATTCGCCAATTGATCTGAGTTATGTTCAAGGATAGAGTATTATATGTAGTATATGATTGTGAATTTCAAATCTCTTAATGCACGTATATAGTTCACAACCTGAAGTTCAAGGTAAACAGTTGGCCACAGCTCCACCCCCACACCCTCCCCAAAAAACAGGGCAAAAATAATTTAAGTTGCATTAACTTGACCATCCATCTTATAAATTACATTACATTTAAATAATCAAGTCTTAAATTGAAACAAATGAGATTACAACCTAAAATTGAAATGAAATATTAAAACGGTCTACAGAGTGGATAAGAGGTTTGATTCCTATTCAAAAGAACTTAATGCACTAATCCATATGAATCGATGTATGATTTCAAATATGGGAAGCAAACTACACATGCAAAAGTCATAATAAATGCTTATCATCAAACACAGCACATGGTTTATTTGTTGCTTCCTCTTCAAGATAAAGTTTTATTCCAATTATTATAAGGTGGATTCTACAGTGCCCAGTAAAATGGGAGGGTTTTGAAACCCATCCAAGTGGCTCAATAAAATATTACACCGACATTAAAATGGCTGAGGTGGATATGTGATGTGGAAGCTGATGTGTGAAATAGATCACACAATTTCCATTGTAACCCTAACCCTCCTAGAAGACCAAATACGAAAAGAAAACTGTAACTCGCCCTCCTCCTCATCATCCCCAACCCAGAATTTCACCGGCACAATGTATCAACTCCGGCAGCCAATCGAAGTCTCGTAAGGAAAATATACCAAAGACAAAGAGCATGATTAGAAATGGAAGAAAATGATTCTATAGCATGTCATATTGGTAAAGGATTATGATTTTTCAATCAAGTAATGAGAAAACCAAAAGAGAAATGCTCAAACCAAAAAATACTGTGTTCTTCAGTCTTCTCACCAGAAAAGAGAAAAGCAGAAAGTGAAGCAAGAAGGAAGGCTGTGAAAATGGGAACTAAAAACCCTTTCAAAGATCAATCCCTCTCCCATCACCAAGAGACTTCTTCCCTGGGCTCTCTATGCTCTGCTTCGCTTATACTTTTACCCTCCACCCTTTATTCCATCTCCAGAAACTGAGCTTCCCCATTCCAGCCCCATAGCCATCACCTCCCACTCTTCTTTTTCTGCTTCTCCCCCTCCTTCTTCTGCTTCTTCTGCAGGTACATTCTTGTATAATTTAATCTTCTTAAGACTATCTAATTGCTAGTGGGTTTTGTATTGAATTCTACTTAGCAACTTGGAATATGGGATTTGTTGGTTAACTAGACTTACTTGTTCTTTATTGCAGAAAAGGAAAAAGCTTATAAGAACCCATGTGACTACTCCAATGGCAAATGGGTCTGTGACAGGAGAGGCCCTTTGTACAATGCTACCACCTGTGGTACGATCAAAGAAGGCCAGAATTGCATGACCCATGGAAGGCCTGATTCGGGCTATCTTTACTGGAGATGGAAACCCAGTCAATGCCATCTTCCGAGGGTGGGTGCCGGATTTGAGTGACGGGGATGGAGAGATGCGTCGTACGAAGGTTGGGGATGATACACTATCAGGGTTACTTTGGGAAATTTGTAGTATTTTTCCCACATCAGCTCTCCACATCACCAAATTTAATTTAGCTGTCCTTTTCTGATTGGCCCATATGGATGGGTTTCAAAACCCAGCTAAAACTATGGGCACCGTAAAATGCACCTTATTATAAATCATAAATATGGGGTTGGATAAATGAGAAAAAGAACCAGGATTTCTGATTTCTTATGTTCTTACAAATATATCTTCTTCAGTTACACTAAGGCTGGCATGCAGTAATTGGCATTTAAAAAATGTGGGCTAGAAATGAGTTCAACTATTCCTGAGCCGATTGTGAACCTCCAACATAAAGACCATTCAACTGAATTGGTTTAATCAACAAATCAGGCACAAACCATAATATAGGCCCATTTAGTCATCAGGCCAAAACCAATCATGGTTTGGCATATATACAAGAAAGCTGATATAAATTTGAAACATGCAAAATGCAGAGACATACATATACAATTATATACTTCAACAATATAATATTTTCATAATTTTATATTATATTTATAAAAGGTTTTGCAGGATTTACTATGCTCTTGGCCAGCTTTTTCTATATGAGTACTGTATTTTTTTTTTAAATTAACAACTTTTTAAAATTATGTACCAAAATGCGCTAATTTTGGATATTAGTGGAAAGTTTCCTCGGGTGAAAAAGACTTACTATTATATATTTTGTAATTTTTTATAATAAGTTGAGAAGTTGCCCTGAGTCAACTTCCCAAGAAAAAAAATTGTTTTTCATTGTTGGGAAATCACCCTAGGTGGGGGCAACTTCCCAACATTGGTTTAAAGAAAATTTGCAAATAGATTTTGGGAAATCACCCTCACCCTGGCTAACTTCCGAACATTTATATATAAAAATCAACTAAGAAAAGGACATTAGACCCTCATGGTTCACGAAGGCCATGAGCACAAGGTGCCCTCATTGCAATTTTTATTCAATATAGACAATACAAAATAGGCAAGGCACTCTTGATTTGCTTGTTCTTCAAATCTATTAATTAAAGGTACATTGTTGGTGTTCTTTAATTTGCTCAAGTTTTTTTGTAGATGTGGGATAATTTTCAGTGTTTGATATAAAGTATTATTTATTTACAGCTTTATTACACATAATGAGCAACCAAATGTTCGTATTTACATAATATTATAATGGGCAAATCTGTAGAAGTGATGAAGTCGTTACCTTTCAATGTTAACACCCTAGAAGTTTTGTGCTAATGGAACATTACATTAGAGGCAGATATTATGTTTAGATTTCTTATATATGTCTATCATTAAGATCACAAGTATAGGACTTTTCTACTTGAAGATGATGATAATTATGTTTGATGCTCATTAACATATTGGTATAATTGAGTTATATGTTGAATTAGAAGATATTAATCATTATTGTAAGCCCTCTGATGAATCTGCCACAAGTGATGTTAACACACAAATGTTATCGGCATTAGACACTCCTCAATACCAACCACCTCCTTCATTAATGATTGACATGAATGACTCATAGTTTATTTGAGACATCAACAACTCTTGCTTATCAATATCATGAGTCTGATAGACCATTTAATCTTATTATGCTTAACTCTCTTATTAAAGGCATTCAAATCTACACAGCAAGATCGAGTTCAATTGGTTTAGATCCTAGTTATTCAACTTGAGCTCATGGGAAATATGTTAAGTGACTTTAGTGAACATCAAGATGAACTGAATTAAGATACAAGAAAGTGATGATTTTGATAGAAATGATGCCAAAAATATCAATACTATGCACTTGTTATCTAGAGTGAGAGACAACAATGTTCTTCCTTCTTATAAGCCCTAATCCCACATGCGTACCTTTAATCTAGAGGCAATGCTTACCTTTTCGACATCATCTTTGTCATAATCATTGCTGTCATTTCTATGTCCCAATTTAGACCCTCCCCATATTTATAAAATCAATTAACATATTTCCTATAAGATCAAGTTAAATAATTAAGATCAACACTAGATGAAGTTAGTCTAGCCATATATATCCGAATACCTCTAATAGGATAGTTAGGCATATTAGCACTAAATGGTTTATACGACTCAGCACATTGATAAACAGTTGTTGATATCACAAATAAGCTATGAAATGACACATATTGATCATTAATGAATACTTGAGCAAGAGGAAATGGTTGATAAACAGAACATGCAGCAGGTACATCAATAAGCCCACAATCATGGCGCTCTTGGACCACAAGAGAGCTTTATGCTCCCATGACCATAAAGTAGGAAGTCTTATACTAAAAGGGTATCATCACCATCAAGCACAAAAGTCTTCAACTGAAAGGAAATTGCGATGAGCAATGAGGAGTCGAGACCCTATGCTCATGGTGCTCATGGACCACGAGAGAGCTTTATGCTCCCATGACGTACACAACGGACTCATTTCCTTTTCTGTTTAATTGAATTTTTTTAATATAGATGTTGGAAAGTCAACCATGGTGAAGGAAACTTCTCAACAATTGTAATTTTTTTAAACAAATGTTGAGAAGTTGCCCCCACCAAGGTCCAAGAGTGACTTTGCAACTTGTTATAAAAAAATTTACAAAATATAGTTAACGTGATTTCCCAATTATATCCAAAACTAGTGCATTATACTACATAATTTTATCAAGTTGATATTTGAAAAAAAAAATAGTATTCAAATAAAAAAGCCACAAACGTATACATTACTCTTATCCATCTCTAACTTTAAACTAGTATATGGGTTATAACATACTTTCCATGCACTTGTTTTTTCCTTTTCTTTTTTTTTTTTATATTTCTTTATGCAGCAATTGGTATTAAATTATTAATGTTATTCCCTCAATGGCTACTTGTATGGTAAGATTGGATCAGTTAACCATTAATGGACTTTCTTCTTTATTTATTCAACAAAACAAGATTCCAAAACTACAAAATTCAACAAATACCTTACATGACAAGTTAAGAGTCTGTCTGGTTTAATAAAACATTTTCTATTTTTGTTTACATTTTCATTTCCTTGAAATGATTCATGTTCAAATTTTAAAAAACACATTCGGTTGATATAAATTTATAAATACAAAGTTGCCAACTGCATTTTCAACTTATTGTTTCCTGTTTCTGCATTTTGTGAAGGAGAAGATGAAAACAACTATTTGCTGTTTTTCAGATTTAGCCCCATTTTAAGAAATACATTTTCATTAAAACTCAACCAAATGTGTTTTCAAGCTTGTTTTAATAAACAAACACCAAATACGCTCTTAGTTTTTAAAACTAAGGCAGGTCCTTCACATCCATCTCTTTTTGACAAATTTCACAAAACATCCAGAGAAAGATATAACTTGAAAACATATCAATGATGTTGGAACATTCTGTTCTACACTGAAATAAAAGACCAAATAAGTAATACTTACAGCAGCAGAAGCTGCACGACTCTCCCTAAATGTTTCAACCTCATCAGGGAAGTTCTGCTCCAATTCCTCCAAAAGATGCTTGCGCAAATTCTGCCCCAAACAGAAATGCTAAGTTGGATTAGAGAAACTAATTAAATATATATGAACACATAAAATGGAAACAAAAAAGCATTTATATATAATAAAAATTAAGAATTAGAATCAACCTTCAAAGCATCGGTTTTTCCTTTGGTGATCTGATTCTTTGCAATGCAGTTGTTTATAACATCTCTAGTAAATTCATCCGGATTCTTCCCATCATCAATTAAACTAAACGCAGCAGTAAATCAACAATTTAGTTCAAATGAAAAAAAGCTTATATTATGTTGTAAATAAACTATAGAAGCACATAAAAAGGTAAAAGACTCACTTCACAACCTCCATAGGAACCTGAATGTTGCACTTTTCAGCCAATTTAACCATGTTGTCAAGCTCCATAACGAGGCCATTGCTGGAAAATCAAAGTAAAATATGAATATACGCAATTTTGAACATGTAAACAGTAGAGAAAATAAAAAAACTGCATTAAAAGAAAATGATTAGAGAGAGATACATGCGCTGGAGGAGAGGCATTTGAAAGGCAGCATTGAAGGTAGAGACAGTAAGGTACAGTTGATGGATAAGGCCCAAGGTTTTCTGAATTGAGTTGATGACCTGGTTCAGCTTCTGCTTAGAATCATCAGCTCCTGCTGCAGAAGCTGCTATGTCATTTGTCTGAGAGATCAACGTCCCGTTTCCACCACTCCCACCATTTCCCCCAACAGTGGCACTCTGTGATGAATCCATTTATGTGTTTCTATAAACTCTCTGAAAATTTGTTGAAAATCGTCAAACCCAAAATGCTAAAACTAACAATAGTAGAAAAGGAAAATGTTATAGTAATTTTAGACATCATGCAGTAACCTTGATTCTAATTTCAAATTATCGGGCACAAAACTTTCAACAAATCAAATCCCCCATCATTGGTCAAGACATGTCACAATTAGTTCATAGACAATCATTACTAGATAAAGCCTGAGGGAGCACTTTATGTTCACAAGAAAGAAGGGGTTACACCCATAAGCTCTCTATTTGGAAGTTTTTTATGGAAGGGGAATGGAAAGGAAGGGAAGGAAAGGAAAGGGAAGTGAGGGGATAGAGAAGGGTAGCTTCCCCTTGTTTGGTTGTTTAAGTGAGGAAATGAGGCAAACTCTTCCCCTTGTTTGGTAGTTAAAGTAAAAGTAAAGGGAATGGAAGTATTTTCTGCTTATTTAATATAAAATAAATTATTTTCCCCTCCCTTTCCCACCTTAAAAATCTTTCAAACAAGGGTTTGGCTCTCTTCTCCCCTCCCTTCCCCCTCCTTAGGCTATATTTGGATTGAGGAGAATGGAGGGAAAGGGAAGGAAGAGAAAGGCTAATTTTAAACATTTTAAACTTAAAATTTTAAAATAAGCCTTCCCTTTCCCTTCCTTTCCCTCCATTCTTCTCCAATCCAAACATACCCTTACCTACCATCGAAACATAACATTAGAGTTATCCTTTCATTTAATCAATTCAGCAACCACTTAACAAGACAAATCTAGTACAGAAAGCTTATCAAAGTAAACTTGCACTTCAGCAATGAAAGAGTGGAACTCAGAAGTCATAATTTCCCCTGTTCAATTATCATCAATATTGGACTTCAAGCCTCAAACACACCCAATAATTAACACATGAGCTCACATTCAACATGACAGGCTTCAATAATTATATCTCCATAAAATTAAACCACTAGGTCATCAGTAGCCATTGAACAGTAATAAAGCCTTTGACGGGGAAGCTCAAATTCAACCACCGCTATTGAATCAGTTAATCAAACAGGTTATGCATGATCAGCAGCTTTCATCATATCGAATTTTCAATACACATCAAATCAAATGCTTCCCAACCCAAAATCATATAATTGTATTTATCCATTACCATTTCAATTTTAAAAAAAAAACAGAGATTCGTTCTTAGAAATTTGAGCATTTGGCAGAACAAAACCCCAATCAAGAGCAGCAAATAAAAGAGCCATTTACCCTAACAGACTCATCTATAAACAGAGAATTGCAAAACGTCTCAATCCCTTCTACATCCAAGTCCCAATCCAAAGCAGTGATGGTAAGTTGGTCACATCAAAAAATAAGGCAAGAAAAGATGTCACTAAAAGTTTGTAAATCAAAGACCTTCTACAAAGGAGTAATACAACTCACAGAGAACTTGTCATTAGCTCTACTCTGTTGATTGGAACCATGGTAGTCAAAGACGAAAGGCACCCTTAAGGAGCCAAGAGTTCTAATGCCTTGAGACAAGAGGCACCAAAAAGCACACACTACACTAAAGAAGGCATTAACATCACAAAAAAGAAGAAAATATTAAAATATTTGACTATGTTGCATTAATTTGTTATATAAATTAAAAACTCAAGCATAACATTCATAGTAAAAATAAAAGAAATCTAAGATTAAGAATTAATGTTCAATTTACAAATTCCTATGCTGCTTGCCAATTGCTGCAAAGAGTTCCAAAGACCAACAACTAGTTATTTTTTTTAACATTCTGATTATTTTACCCGTTTATGCTAAGTTTGGCTGCGGGATAGAGAGGAAAAATGAGAGAAGAGATATGTTTATCATAAGACTCTCTCTTGTTAAACAAAGGGAAGAAAATGAAAATTTTTAAATAATCCTTCAAAATCATCTCTTATTAATTTTTGTAAACTTTTTAAAATCTCCCAATTTAGAGAATTTTTAGAGGATTTAAAACATTCAAACAAAAAAAGAAAAATTTATTACCATTCTCCTTCATTCTCTTTTTCCCCATCATTTTATTTAAATATCTTTCCTGCATATTCCCTCTAAACTCTCAAACATAACCCTAGCATCACAGTTGGCTGGGCTTTTTTCAGGTTTTCTACAATTATCAGTAAGGCGATAAAGGCATGCCTCGCCTGAACCAGAAAGGGACACCAGAAGTGTGCGCCTGAACCAGCAAGAGGCACTGATCCCTTCTGGCGCCTCGCCTCAGCGGTGCCTTTGACTACACTGATTGGGGTCACAACTAAAATTTATAAAAATAGTAGAAGGAGCATCAAAGGAAATTACCTTGAATCAAACTCAGATCCAGGAGATAATCTTCCGATTGGTCTGGGTGTGTTTATTCCTCGCCGAATGCCCCAAATTCCCTTGCCTTGCGTCTGGTTCCTAAGCACTCTCTCTTGCTTTTTCCTCTCTCCTTCTCTTGCCCCGAACCGAATGCGCTCAGCTCCTATTTTTTCACTCCAGAATTCTTCCTCTGTTTTTTGGTTTATTCTCAGCTCCCTCTTTTGTACGTGCGTGTCCTCTCTCTCTCACTGCTCTTCCCGTTCTAACCGAACGCAACCCGAGGTCCCCCTATCATCCGCTCCAGTGTCGTGGAGTCAGGGAAATGGCGAAGGCGGAAGGTGGGCGCGAGGCATGTGCCAAGTGGGCCCTTTGGTTCTACTTGTCAAGTGGTCCAAGTGGGATGAATTATGGGTTCAGCTGGGTGTCTTGGCTAAGAAAATATGAGCCCAAAATTAGGTTAAGAAAATTTTAAATAGGTTAAAATTAATGATTAAATTAAATGGATAATTAATCCAAAAGATTAATTTTTTTATAAATTTTATTTTGAGTCAGTTTTTTTTATACATTATATTTTTTTAACAAAACAAATGTTTTTTATATGTTCATACATTTTTCTTAAATTTTTAAAGTAAAAATTTTTGAAATTTCTATTTGTAATTCATAACCGGGGCAAGATTAGGTGCTGACGAACTTTTCAGTTCTCATTGGATTGACACTGTCATAGGCCATAACCTTGAAGCTCGTAGGTCATAGTTCTTGAGGTGATTAATGGTGTTCGTGTGATTTGGGACATGAAGTCTAAAAGGAAAAATTAGACACTCTCTGGGGTAGGTGTTGAGGATTTTGCTTCTCTGGGGTGTTCAAGAGTGATGAGGAGAGGAAAAGAAATGGATAACTTGGGCTTTGATTGAGGGTGGTGGGATTGTGGAAATCGGTATGTGTGTTAATGGATATTTTTCCTTCTCTTCTGTATTTATATCTGTTTTTTTATATTTTCTCTCTGCACACTTATGTATACCCGTACATAGGACATGTGTTACCTTATTTTTCAATTTTAATACGAAGAAAGTGGAATTGGATGAAGAAAGAGATAAAGAATTACCTCTCCATCTATTTTTATTTATCGTTTATAATTTTTATATAAAAATTAAAAAAATTATTAAATAATTTTAATTATAAAAAAAATATAATTTAAAATAATTAAATTTATTATTTTTATTTTATTAATATTTTTTTAATTTTACTTACTTATTAATTTTTTAAGGATAAAAAAATAAAATTAAAATTAAAAAAAAATAATTAATACTTTTTTAATATTCTCTAATAACAGATATTATTAAATAAAAAAAAAAATTTTATACGATTGATAAGAATAAACGAAAAGAATACCTAATAAATGATAAAATGGCTCCAAACTTTTGACTAGAGAATCTTATTGCAGGAGAGCATTTGGTTTTTTGGGAATTGGACGATGATTAGGAATAAGGTTTCAGATCCAGAAGAAAGAATCATAACCAAAATTACCGTATTGGACTGAAGGAGAAAACTAATCTCTTCCTTTCATCTTTTAATCAGAATATTTTTATCTTACTGAATATCTGTTGTCAATGTCTTCATCACTGTATTTTAACTATAGCACATTTTAATGTGTATCCTCCAAACTAATTAGAGTATCATTTGTCAGAGTGCTTATAAAATTGAGCAATCATTTGGTTGTTACAAAGCAAGATCAAAGATATTAAGTAATATGCCTCTTTTTAATTTAAAGTCACAAAACAAAATCACCGTTACTTGCATTGCTCTGCATAATTTTATCAAAAGAAATGATAATGCATAATTTTACACATTTAATGAGAACTTTGAATATGAAGATAATAATGATGAGGAGGAAAATGAAGCTAGCCATAACATTATCAAATGAGAGGAATCTGATGCTCAAAGTGCTCTACAAATAGAACAAATCAAAGACACTATAAAAAAAATATATTTCCTACACGTGTTAATTTCCCTACTTTTGTTATACTTTATCCTTAAATGTATAAAATTTTATCGGGAGTACTTAGCGTATTGAATAATTAGGAGTATTTAGTTCTATAATTTTAAATAATACTTTGATTAGCATATATCTTTTATGTGATTACTCATTTATTTTATGTAAATTGTCAATATATGTCCAACTCAATATGACCAGGATGTCTAAATTACAAAACAACATGTAACTTTTATCTGATTCAATTTTTTTTAACTTCACTATTTCAAAAACATTATGTAAAAAGTCAAATAAATCATTTTTATTGCTAAATTTTATTAATTTTTATATATTTTAATGTTTAAATTGAATTCTTTTTATAAATGTATGATAAAGATTTTTTTTAATTCCAAACATTAATGAAAAGTGTTTATGTTGTCCTTTTCAACAAGTTCCCTTAAGTAAAAGCTCCTTCATAATATTTATCCAAACAATTTAACGCATTATAAAAGTACTAACGTGGTTGTCCGTCCAAACGAAAAATAGTTTTTTCATTAGTAGCTTTTGACAAAAACCCTTTTATCATAAATTTTTTTTTTATATATAAGCCCTTATTTAAGCTGTTTATTCATACAAGCCAGGTTTTACTTAATTTTTACAATAAGAACAGCTTTTCAGTCAAAAGTTTGATTATAAGTGAATCGCAATCTAAGTGCAAAAGACCAGGTAAGGGCAAGGGAAGGCCGGGGCAGTACACAAGCATGTTATTCTAACAAGATCCGATTATATCATCCGTCCATTAAGTACTTTGATATCTGAGTAAGATGTTCTGCAACACACACATGAAGTGGAAGTCTCAGAACTTAGATATCTACATGATGTTCATAAAGGTTTGTCGTATATAACGCAACCCGACTCGAGATTTGTGAGTCTTGGTAGATAAGCTAGGAATAGAGGTACACTGACAGTTAAAAAATGTCATTCCATTATGCCATACAACACTTGGTGTAAAACGGCACCTACTCTGTGAGCAGCATAGGAATTTCATCCACCTGAGCAGGAAGCTGCAAGTTGCAAAATTAGGATCTGTACAAGTTAGTAAGTATTCTCTGACCTGATAAGAACTGTCCAAGCAAAAATAGCGTTCAAAGAATAATACCATGACTAAAGGGGGGAGGGCTGGTAGGGGAAACAGGTTGCAGAGATAAGTCATATGATCATATTCATATCATCTAATGGTCTCTTTGTTTTGGCTTTCTGCCAACGCTAAGGTGAGTTATTACATTTTCCAAGGTGATCTTTCTCTCAGCAGAAAATTTCTAATTCTTTGCAACGAGCGTTTGAAACGCTAAACAAACAAACAAGCAGTAACTCAAAAAGTTTATGCATCCAATTTGTGTAGAAGTTGTAGTTTTGAGAAATTGTGTACATTTACAAGGGCAACAGATGATTGGAAAGCTACAGGCCTACAACTCACATGCTCAGTTGCTTACACCCCATGCATTGCTGACACAAAAACTCAGATATCAGAGAGCTTGAGGAATCGGAAGTTTTAACCTGATATTACAGACTCGCGGTTGGCTCCAAGGGGAGTGCACCCTTCATGGTTATAACATCATTTTATCCCAAGGGCTGAACCCAAGGATATTATTCAATGTTCTACCAATTAGATCCATAATCCATTGCATTGTTTGAGTGCCTTACGTTGCCTAAGGGGCATATATTGACTACATTGACAATGCATTCAACTTCTTTACAATGTAGTTTGGTTGGTCTCTTTTCTATCTTCACTAAATTGATCTACATCTCATCACGTACACACACATATAAGTATAAACCACGAATCTCATAACATATATCACACCTTTCAAGAAACTAATAGCAGATTATGTAAGCTATAGCAAATCTAAACAGATAGATATTAGTTTAAGCATTCCTTTCAAAGTTCGAACACTGCAAAAAATGTGATCGATTCTTTCCTATACTTAGCTTCAATGCTTATATTAGTATATTTGGACTTAAAACATACACCTGAATTGACCATTCCCCTCCCAGCGATCCAAAGACACCCTCACTGCACCATCTAACCTATGACTCTATCAGCTAGGAATTTCCTCCTTGAATATCTAGAATTGAGATAGCCATACAAGACAAACATCCAATCACCACCTATAGCAGCTAGTTTTACTTAAATAAATCCAATAAGTCAACATTTGTTGTAGACAGCTACGGATCTAATCCAACTTTTTCACATGCTAGCCTATCAGATCATATCTAAAATGAGTAACAAAGAGTCCAACAAAATACCTTGAGTTTACTATATTTGCTCCATCATAATCTCATGCGTTACATACTGACTACAAAACCAAACTATGAGCTGTTATGCTGTGTAATGGTCAAACCTAGTTGTCACAGGTCCTGGAAACAGATAACCCACAAACCTAAGTACCTAATAATGTCCAGTTATGCTGTGCAAAGGGCAAGCCTTGATTTATAAGCAGGCAAATCTAATCAAAATGTTTCAAAAAGTTGAAAAATATATATGAATTTTACCCAAAAGACTTTAATCAATCACTCACTCAAGGGGAAATTTCACAAGCATGACAAAGCAACAAAGGGGAACCCAAAACTAATTAAAATTCTCTTCTTTCTAATTCCTTAATTGAACAGGATAAGTCCTAATCATAGCTTCAAATTCAGTCCAATCAAACATTAAATTAAAAAAAATTCAAGAATATATTGCTAAACCCAAAATAGGTAGCAGATAGAGGAAAGCGGAAAACTACCTGGACGAACCCTTTGAAGGATCGAAGAAGACAAGGAGCAGCGGTGACGGAGTCACGGCAAGAATGGACGGTGTTGAACTGGTCGATGTTGAGTTTCTTGTTGATCAAGCCGACCTGGAAGTAGATGTTGTTGGAGGGAGGCAAATCGACCCTGATCTCGTCGACGTTGAGCCAGAGGAAGAGCTTCTGGACCTGAATGCCCTTGATGTGGGTGATGGAGCCGTAGCTGAGCTTGCCGGTGATGGTGCTGTCGTAGTAGACAAGGTAATCGAACTTGACGTAGCAGGGCTTCGCCAGAACGACGACGAAACTGCCGTCGTCGGAGAGGCTGTAGTCGACGACGGAGTCCGGCAAGAGGCCACTGGGGAGGCCGTATTGGGGGAGGATGTCGTAGACGGTTTCGGTGCTTTTTACGACGGAAACGGCTTCGGGGAAAGACAGAGGCAGAGAGAGAGAAGGGCGAAGTGCGATGAGGGAGAGAGCGAGAAGGGTCATGGCCAGACCCGCATAAGATTTTGGGCTCGTTGCCATGGCTGCCTGCAAACGCGAGAGAGAGAGACAGAGAGAGAGAGAGAGAGAGAGAGAGAGAGAGAGAGAGAGAACGCGCCGAATGGCGAATGCCAACAATGCTCTCTGCTTCGTTCGTCTTTGTCTGTTCCTGGAATGGACTCAACTTTGAATTTTAAAATACCAGCCCCACCTATCCTAATATTTTTTTTCGGATTTAATTTTTATCATTGCATAACTGTTTTTTTTATGTTATCCTAAAATTATATTAGTATATTATTAAAAAAATTTAATTATTATAAAAATAATTATTATAAAAACTTAAATTATTTTTAAAAAATATACTGACATATAATAAATAATTATATACTAACATGTAAGAATATTTTGATCCATAATTATAATTTTAATATAAAAAATCAAAATTTAAAATTAAACTCTTTTTTATATATATAGTATAGAGATTCAATTATTTTATTTTATAAAATTTAATAGATATTAAATTTGATCAATTTAAACTTTGAACCTAAAAATTCTTATAAGATAAATTAAAATTTTAAAAATTAATTAACATTTTATTGAATTATTTTATTTTTATATTATATTTTTAAAATATAAATAAATATTAATTATTAGATTATTAGGTTAAGTATTTTTTTAATATTTAATTTTTATTTTAAATTTGATATATAATTTTCATGATAATACATGTTATTTAATAATTAATAAGGTTCGTATGTTTAGATATTCTTACTGTAAGCTTAATAACACATTTCTATATATACAACTAAGACTCTGTACATCATACAAAATAAGGTTTCAATAATATAAAACTTGATTGCAAGAAAAGAACTAAGGGCAGGACTAAAGTTAATTTTTGGATTAAAGTATTATATTTTTTACTTAATCTAATATAAAATAATCCTATTAAGTATAAAAATTCTCATAAGATAAATTAAAATTTTAAAAATTAATTAACATTTTATTGGATTATTTTATTTTTATATTATATTTTTAAAATATAAGTAAATATTAATTATTAAAGTATTAAATTAAGTATTTTTTTTAATGTTTAATTTTTATTTTAAATTTGATATATATAATTTTCATGATAATATACGTTATTTAATAGTTAATAAAGTTTAAATTTTTAGATATTCTTACCGTAAGCGTAATAACACATCTCTATATATACAACAAAGATTTTCTACATCATATAAGATAAGAACAGATAGTATAAAGCTTAGTTACAAGAAGAGAACACAAGAGTGGAGCTAAGGTTAATTTTTAGATTGAAGTATTGTATTGTTTACCTAACTTAATACAAAATAATTTTATCAAGTATTATCAAATTATTTAACGTTTGATTAATTTATTTTATAATTATTAAATAAAAATAAATAGATTAAATAACTTTATTTTCTCAAATATCATATTAAATATATAATAAAAATCTTATACTATCAAATTTAATATTATATATTAAAGATGACCTAAAGACTTTTGCAATTCAATTCTGCAGTTGCAGTGGTGAATTGCATTTAATATCTTCTCAGTATCACAAAAGATTGACTAGCACCATGGTAAAAATATAGCTCTCCATTTTTAGAGAAATTATTACATTTTACTAAAATATATATTATATTTCATCTATTTATATGTTAATATTAAGATATCAAAATATAAATAGATTAATTCTACATAGCATTTTAAAAGAGTATATAAATTTTTTTTTTATTATTATTTGTCTTTAAAGGTAATTGTATAAAAATTAAACAAGTGATTAAATAATTTCAATAAAAAATAAATATAATTAAATGACTTTTTTTATTTTATTAATATATTTTCTTTTCTCAATTTCACTTAATTAATCTTATATTTTCTCTTTTTTAAAATATAATTATTACACTTAATAAAAACATTAAATAATAAAGATAATTTAAAAAAATTAATTAATATCTTTTAAATATACTTATACGACAGATAATTTAAAACAAAATAAATTTTTTAAAAAAATCAATAAAAATGAATAAAAAAAATATAAGATCTGTTGTAATTTATGAATCTATGGGTTTTTTATAGCGCGTGTTTTGTTGAATCCCAAATTTAGGTCTTATAAATAATATTTTAATAGATGTAGTAAAATTCATTATTTTTATGAAAAAATAATTTTTAATTGAAACTCGTGCGACGCGTGGCCTTACAATTAATGGCCAAAAAGGTACTTGCTCTCACTTCTTCTTCTTTTTTAACGCCCCAAAAAAGAGTGGCATAAACTCCAGCCACATGTATAGCGTGCTAGTTGATTTCCCAGCCCCATCGCTTGGGTAGCTCAAGCCAAGTCACCCCATCTTCAATAATGTGTTCTAAAGTCTATCGCGTGCGCAGAAGTGGAGAAATTACGTATCTCTTTGGCGACATGGATGGTGATCCTACTTTATACTCATTTTATGAAATAAAAAATATTATGTTTATTAATAAAAATTAGCATGACGAATTAAGAGTAAAATATGAAATTTATTTATTTTAAAAAAAGTACAATTGATATTTTAAATTTTACAAAATGATATTTAAATATTTTTTTAATATATCTTTATTAATTCTAAAAAATAATTATTATTATCCTTATTAAATTAATTTACTTAAATCTTATAAGCAACAAAGGGTGATACCACAAAAAAATTAAATAAAAAGTAAAATAATTAAAATTTTAATAATTATACTGTATATTTATTTTAAATGATATTAAACACACTTCAATATATTTTTTTTTACAAAAAAGCATTATTTATTTTTTTCCTTAAATAATAATATTTATTGTTATTAAGTTATTAAATTTTAACATTGCTCTTAGAAACATACATTTATATAACAATATCGATCAAAAAAATTTAAAAAAACTTTTTTTTTTTACGAAGATATTCTTGTCATCTAAATTAATTTTAATTATATTATATATCAATATTAAACAACAATTTAAAAATTATTAAATTATAAATTAAAAATAAATATTATTTTAATATTTTATTTCAACTCATTCTATTACATTTATATTTCATTCTTGATAACTTTGTGTATCAAACATTACCAAATATTAGAAGGAACGTTTGTTTCCACTTGAGGTGCAAAATTAGTCAAAATCTTCTCTCTCCGTTTTACCAAATGTTAATTTATTCCATTATATTCCATCAGCCATTTCATTTTATTCCATACAACTACTCTTTCAAAAGACTTTTATCCAGTTGTGTGCTTTCTAGAAATGAAAAAACAGTTGGTCTAAATTTAGCCATGCCAAACACATTTATCTCGAAAATTCTTTTTGGGACAAACCCATATTTGTTTACGTCCGAAAAAATTATTCTGGCAAAAAAAGTGGTTGGCCTGTGTCAAATCAAATTTGACCAATTTAGCATGGAAAAAACTTTTTTTACCAAGGCTTTGCTTTCTTTTTTATCTAACTTAAAAAATAATAATTGGACCAAGTTGAGTTAGGTTAAGCTCCTTTAGCCCAAAAGCATGTTTTTTTGGTTGGATCGTGTTTTGTTAGGCTCAAAAATTCAGCTTGGCTTGAAAGGTCTATATTATAAACAATCCTGTCCTCTTTTTCTCTTGATTTTGGTGATAATAAGTTATGGCTATTGGATTGAATTGTCTAAATAAATGATAATCCTTGGATATGAAACTTACTTTTGGGAGTTTATTTCGCTTGGCTTCTTCCATAAGTTTTTCTAAAAGCAATCTGAACCATTTTTCCTCTTTTGTCTCTTTGTTTTAGTCTTGTCCGAAAGTTTAATATGAACTAACCACTTTTTTTTTTGGTTGCCTTCAACTATGAGCTTTGACTTTCCTTTCTACCTCTCTGGTTTCATTTTGAATTGAAAAAATCTATTTTAAATGAAGGTTTTCTCCTTTACATATTGCTTGTAACCAAAGAACTAAGTATGGGCAGAAGAAAATAAGGGAAGTTTGAGACTTTCTCCATAGTCCACACCCACATCGAAGCTGTCGACATCTTGGTGAAGGTATTTTATTTTTATTTTGTTGTTGTTGCATCTTTTTTCCCAAACTATCCTTTTGTTGACTTAGATTTTTTATCTTTCTTGCTCATCTTGGTCAACAACATGGAATAAGCTTTGGTGAAGGAATATTGTTTCGTGACTTTGGTCTTTTACCCAATTATTTGTTGCAGTAAAGAGGTTGGGTTGGGCTGTGGTATCGTCCTTTTTCCCTTGTTCAATTATTTTGGTTTTTCCTTCTCTTCCTACAAATGAAGTACTTGTGTTTAGTTCGTAAATGGCACTTACTATTTGTAACATTTGAAACTCTTCTTGGCAAAATTAGAATATAAGCATTCATTATTCACTATAAACTTGATTTATAAAACTTTTTTGTTTAGAAAGTTTGTCAGCTATGAAAATGAAATACCTCTTCTCCCTTCTTTTAAGATTTTTATGTTTGAAGAAAAAGTTTAAAAATTTAATAATCAACGACTTTGCACTTTTGCTAAGCAAATTCATGAAAAAATTTAATGTTTCGAAAACCAAACTTACGAATAGTATCATCCATTTCATTGTGTCAATTTTCTTGTAAAGTTTATATATATATATATTAAATGGTGCGTGGTGTTGATACTTTTTGTTGTAATTCTTTTATTATTTGGACTCTCTTTTGGGTCATGTGATTTGCTTTAACTTAACATAAGTAATTTGATTTTTCTTCTAATTTTATTGGAATAATCACTCTCGATTGTCTCTTTTAGATATTTTTTTATTTCTATTCATGTAGTAACTTTTATCACTTCATTTTAGTTGTTTCCACATCTGCAATTTGTTATATTTCATCATCTATTATACTTTAGAAGGTATCTTTAACTGGTATTAAGTTTGCATATATTACAGCCTTATATACACAATAAAAAAAAAACTGATAATAAATGTAAATTAGTACATCAGCTAATCATAGAAATGCCCTCTAAATGGAGTAATATTACATTATACCTTCAATAAAGTAGATAGAATCATAGGTTGAGGTAAACCAATCTTTACTTTATATGTTTTTCATATTTACCTTTCCAATATGAGCACATACTAGGAGTGTTGGAAAATTGAAAAATAAGTACTGATTATATATGTTTCATTTAAACAAGATAAACTGATAAAGAACAAAATTGATTTTAATAGAAACAACATGTATTATTTATATCAAACTTACTATCTCTTGATATTATACTGAAAAGTCATAACCAACACAACAAACTTCAATTGATGTGTAAAATGAGGCTTTGTTTTATACCATGTGGCCATTAAACATTGTTTTGTCAAAAAAGTTACATATATTTCTTATGCACATGCAAATTTGAATGACTATCGTCTAATTTTTTATTTTTAATCTGTTACACATCATATGAATTGAAGCCTTAGTTGTTATGTTTAAAGTATAACTATTGTAAGCCATTTATTCTTTTGTTTTGGATTAACATTTAAATCTTCTCATTTATTAACCATCGTAACAAAAAAGAATATATAGGCACAACATATAAATGCACTCGTGCGATGCACGGTTATCTTACTAGTTATGTTAAACGCTTCATTTGAGCCTTGAAAGCAATTTTGCAAAGTTTTGAAAACCGGACCGGTTCGGGTCACCTCCCAAAACCGGTGGAGTCAAAAATCGGTGAACCAATTCCAAACCGAATGAACTAGTCAAACCAGTACCGGTCCGTACGATTGCCAGTTTTAATCTTTTTTTTTTAAACTTCTGTAAACAAAACGACGTCGTTTTGTTCTGGATTTTAAAAAAAAAAAAAAAAAGCACGACGCCCGGCTTAGTAGCCGCCTTTGTTTGTCGCTGAGGAGAAACCAGCACTAGCATTGATGGCTGCTGCAGAGTGCAGGTATTCATGCAAGACTGCTACTGAGACCCTCGCATGGATCAACGCCATCATCGACATCCTCACGCCTTTCACCTTCTTAATCAACGCTCACATCGTCAATTTCTTTTGGGTTCGTATCCATCGTGCCTCCTCTTTTTCCGAACCCCTATTTGGCTGCTGTGAAAATGCAGCAAGCTGATTGAGCACTAGATTGTATTAGGATTTAGGACCGAATTAGTACACTTCGGTCTGCATCCAAGCTTTCCGTGTTATTTTCACCTTCTCTCTCCCGTTTCCTCTCTTTTCTCTTCTTCCTCCATTTTCTCTCCTTCTGTGTGTTTTTTCCTTTCTCTTCCCTTGACCGAATTCCTTTTTAAAAGCTCTGCCTATCTCTATTTTCTCTCGGTCTTCACTCTTTTTTCCTAACCCCTTCTTTCTTCTCCCAAGTTACCCCCTTTCTCTTTTGCCGTGTTCCCTTTTTTGAACAGATCTTGGATAGTTGGTCACTCTAAAAAGGATGGCTATTGTACATGTGGGGTATGGCAGACCACACCAGCTTCTACTTTTCCCCCATCATTTCTTCAGTTTTGATATCCCAAGTTGCTGTCAAGAGTGTCATGTGAGGTTTACTTGTAAATTAAGACTTGTAATTTATTTAAGAAAAAATGGCAGAGGAGCTCTCGTTGGCTTCTAACTAGAGGATTTGTGAGTTGGGTGATGATTACGAATGAATTATGGATATAGGTCTTAGACTCTAGGCTCTTGTGGTAATAATTTCTTACAACTGAAACTCAATAATTGTTTTGGTTTCAATTTTGAGACTTGAAAAAAAAAAGAAACTAGACCGAAACTTATCTTCTTCTCTCTGGCATTCAATTATTTTATTAGTGTGTGTGTGTGTGTGTGTATATATATATATATATATATAATTATATTTCGATTCGACCACGGTTAAATCATTGAATCTTAAATTAGTATCTCAACCGGTTTGATTTTTAAAACCTTACAATTTTACAGTTGGGCAGTGTTTTCTTATCCTCAAAATAATTTGATATAAGAAATGTGTCAAATAATCTTGACCTGTCAGGTAAGTTCATTTAGTCAAAAGAACTTTTAGATTGAATGTTTTTCTTTTAAACAGTACTTGGATGGGTTTGAATGATTAGTAATTAAATAGAGTGTTAAAAGAAACTTATTATTTAAAAAAATTTTAAGTAATAAAGTGAAATGATTAAAGAAGAGAATACAAACCTCTTCTTATCATTCAAATTCCTAATTTTCATAGTCTCCTATTAGGACGATGGTTTGAAATGAAATATTTCTCTTTTTTTCTTTTTAGATAATCATTTACGATTTTAACTCTTAATACTCTAACGTTATACAGTAACAGCAAGGTAAGTAATAAAAATTAAAGAGATAATATTCAAAAATAAATTTATTATCATTTTCACTCTATTAATTATCATTATGACTTTCAAACTATGAAAATAACTCTTCTCCATTCTTTTACTAAATAATAGCATGTTATTTTTTTTATCTTTCTTATATATTTTATTTTAAATCACTCTATTATAAATCGGTTCACTTTATTCATTTAAAATTATCAAACATAACTTTTGAGGGTTAAAAAAAAAGCTAGCGACTCAAAAAAGTGATAGATATAAATCAAGTGGAGTAGGCCAATTTCAATACCTAAACAATTTCATTTCCCCTAAAAAATTATAAATTAATTTTGTTTGTCTTTTTAATCAATTCTAAAACATCAAAGATTAAAATATATTAAATTCATCATTTCCTACCTTTCCACACACTTCTTTTTTTATCCATTCCGTACTTGCCTTTCCCTTGGTGTGTGACGGGGAAGCATGAACCTATTCTGGACCTCAAATCGATTTCGATCGCTTGCAGCTCAAAAGCTCTCATCCCCTGCCATGTCGCCACGCACGGCGATCATCACCATCATCGTCTTCTTCTGGTTCGGCTTAATATCGGCATCGGAAAGAGGCCTCGTGCTCGAATCAGCACCAGCCATTGACATCCACGACCTGCTCCCTCAGTACGGCTTCCCCAGGGGCCTCCTCCCCAACAACGTCGAGTCCTACACTCTCTCCGCCGGCGGCTTCTTCCGGATCCAGCTCGAAAGTCCCTGCTACGTGCAGTTCGACCAGTTGGTCTACTACGACAAGGAAATCGAGGGGAAGCTGAGCTACGGATCCGTGTCCGATGTGTCCGGAATTCAGGCCAAGAAGCTGTTCCTGTGGCTGTCGGTCACCGGGATTCAGGTCGATCAGAGTTCCGGTATGATTGAATTCTTCGTCGGATCTTTGTCACAGAAACTGCCCGCAAATCAGTTCGAGGATGTACCTGGGTGTGTGCGCAAAGGATCGGCTCGATCACCCGCAAGCCTTTTCAGTTGAGTTAGTTTAGTAAAAAATTTTCTTCAAAATTAGTTAGAAAGCCAATCAGTTAGGAAGTCACCTCACAACTAATTTTTTAAAAAATTTACAAAGTGACGACTTTCTACCTTATAAAATTAAGCATATTTTGATATATAATTTAAAAAAAAAGACAAAATAATAAATAAAAAAACATGTGCATTATTTATATAAAAAGTCCTTATTAATTATGAATAAATTTGTTATTAAATGTATGTATTCAGTAGTTAATCAAATTAGTAATTGATTATTAGTTTGTTTATTTATTCAATATACGTATTTAATTATAAATTTATATATAATTAATTAATATATAATAATTTATTATTATTATACATGAGTTCTACCACTTAGTATAAAAAAAAAAGAATGATATATATGGAATTATTGCTAACTTACTTAATTTAAAATAAAAATAATATGTATTTACCAAGAATAATTGAAATGATATGTGATAGTATAATATGTTTGTCTAAACATGATGTCATATAAATTTTAAAATTTTATATAACATTATTCTTCTAATGGTGTGCGTAACTATGCTGTTGGAAAGCTTTTACAAGTCAGAAATGATACTTAAAACACGAAGCAAGCGGGCAAATTCCGACGTTGCAGGAGGTTGATGTATGATTTGTTGTAGTAAGCACCAGCACCACGCAAAAGAAAGAAAGGAAAAAAAAAAAAAGAAACTTTACGTCATGAAAAGGAAATGCAACTGTACACTTCCCAATTCCCAGTATTGGAATGAATATTTTGTATTTGCAATTATGGTTGGTAAAACGTGTTTGGCCGGCGTATAAATTAGAAGGTTAATTTCTTTAGTTACATTCCACTTTTCTCTTAAGAATGCCTCATTTTTGTAGTGCTCCAAAGTTGTTGTGGTTCAAGATGTTAACTTAATCAAATTAGACCACCAACGAGATCCTCTCTAGTCTTTATGTGAAGGATGAATCTAGTCCCACCAGTCTAATGCGGCTCCAACCTCAGTGCCTCTTCTTTTTTTCTTTTTTTTTTTCTTCCCACTTTATAAGCGCAAACGCTTGGTTGAGAGAGAATAATAGGTGACCTAGAAGAAGATGGAAAGAAGAAAAAAGAGATATAATAGACAAGAAAAAAACAGAAAGGTATAATTAGAAGAAGGCTTTCCTTCCTTTATTTGGTTCCATAAGAAAAAGAATAAAAATATTTGTAAATAAATATTAAATTACTTTATTAGCTTTAAAACTCATAACATTATTTGATTTTAATATGAATAAAATTAAAAAAGTAAAGTTTTAGGGTTTTCTTTTTCCTCCTAATCTCTTGGATAAGGGAGAGATGCAAAAAAATATGGGACAAAATTTCATTACTCCCAATCTCTTCATTTCCACTCCTAAATTGATACCAAATATGGGAAGAGCTCAATCATTAACAAGGTTTTAAAAACAGAACCGGTTATTAAATCAGTGAAGGAACTAATTTACAATTTAATGATTCAATTGTGGTCGAACCAGTATATAATTAAATATATATTTATATTTTAAAAATTTAATATTGATACTAATTAAAAACTATATACATATTTTTTTTGCATAATACATTAATTATATACATTAAAATGTGTGTTTATATATATATATATACTCACACACACACACACACACACACACACACACACACACACACACACACACACACACACACACACACACACATATATATATATATGAATGAAGTTTTTAATATCAACTTGAAGTTGTTTTTAATATAGAGTGAGATTTTTTAATTTTAATTTTTAGATGATGATAACTATATACTTAATATATGATAATGTGTTAAATAAGTCAAAATAATTTTTTAAAATTGTGGCCTTCCTTTCAAATCATGTCGTTAGCTTATAATAAATATATAATAATCTGTTTTATACTGTCTGGAGCAGTGATAGTCTTGACCCCAAAGAAGTATATTGTTCCAAGTTAACCACAGATTCAAAATTGTATTTTCAAACAATTTCCATAGCATTTGCAGATCAATTGCAACATATCTCAATGTCTTCTCATTGGTCTCAGGTTCGATTATTAATGACAAATTTTGTTGATTTGAATTGGAAACATCAATCCGGGCAGCCCAAGCAAACTGGTTCAAACCGTGATCTGTTTGTACAGTTTAGCCGGTTCAATAACCAGTTTTCAATACACTAGTTATAGAGGTTGGACAGGACTGGTTGGTCAAACTGGTTCAATTTTGAGAACTATCATTATTAAGTCCAATTTTGATTTGATTTGATTTTGAGAAAAAAAAAATCATCTAAGCCAAATTAATTGATTTTCTTATATTGAAAATCGCGATTTTTTTTTAATTGTAGAACTAAACTGAACTAAACTATTCTTAATCGGTTTGGTCGGTTTGATTTAGTTTGGTCTAGTCATTTTTTACTCAAGTACTTTTTTCTTAAAAATTATATCCAATTATTTTTTTTTCTCTCCATGACTCAATCCACAATAAATTAGCGTAAAAATATTAATAAAAGTATATCAAATAAATATACATAACAAATTAATCAAAACATTTTTATGAAAATAATAATAATAAATTAAAATTTGATAATTTATAAGTATATAATCAAAAAATTATATATGTATAGTTATATGAATTAGGTTTGGTTTGATTTGCTTCGATTTTATAAATGATAATCGAAAACCAAACCAAACCAATTCGGTTTAAATCAATTTAATTTGGTTATGAACATCCCTAGAAGCAACAACCACATTGACCATTTGAGTTATAATTGTCTCCTATTATAATTAATACATATAAATTATTTTAATGTTAACTATTGTTAGTGTATGGAAGGTAAGAGATAATGATGCCTTATATAATTAATGTGACACGAGGTGAGTGGTATAGTATAAGAAGATTACACTCAGTGTGCTTACAAATTTATGAAATATTGGGCTGTAGGGTAGACACGTGGCAATACCACACCTCATCCATGTAGATGGGTAGTTCTACCCATGTTAGTTGGTGTCATATTATACTAACAATAACTTTTCTTTTGTGTTTAAAGTATATATTTGTATTAACTTATTGTGTTTTAAGGTAGCTTATAATTAAAATGCTGAAAAGATAATTTTATTTGGGTAAACAGTTATTTTTGTATAAAAATTAAGTAAAACTACACATGCTTGTAATTAATAGAATTTGACTTAACTTTATCCTATTCCTCGGACTAAACATTGCACATTTGCCTTGTAAGCGGCATACATTGCTAAACTAACATAACGTTTAATATACGGAATGATGATTTTATGGAATCGAAATAAAATAGGAATGGAACGGAATGTAATAGTTATTACTACTCTACAGTTTGGTAACTTTTGAAATGCAATGTCTTTTCAAGTCACTCCACTGTTTGGTACATAGAATTACTATGAAATGGAATCAAAATTGATATAAATACCTCTTATAAGAAAAAAAATCTTTTAATCATTAACAATAATATTTAATTTTAATTTTTTTAAATAATTTAATTAGAATAAATATTGTCATCTTTTAAAAGAACAATATTATCACATCTAGTAAATATTTTATATTTATTTTTATATATAAATAAGTTTTTAAATCAAAGAAAAAAAATCTACGTCTAGACTAAAAATTATAATGATAAACTAAAATACCATTAAGGCTAATAAGTAATCAAATACATAAAATTTGACCATAAAAATGTTACACCATAAATTGAAAAACATCAAGAAAGATAATATTTTATTATCCAAAAAAAAGAAAAATAATAGGTGTAATTATATAAAAATTTTAAGGATATATTATGAATAAATAATTTTAGTCTTACTCCATAGAGCATGAATCCCAATCTCACATATCTAGAAAGGAATAAATTCTATGCTCTATTTCTGATTTCATGAAATGGAATCATTATTGCATGATTTTTTTTTTGTAAATAAACATAGGAATATCTCATTTCATAAAATAGGTACAGAATTGAATTACCATTTCTGCATACTTAACATCACATGATATCTCCCAATCCTCCCCTATTAATTTGGATTGGGTTGATAATTGATAATACACTGTTGAAGGAGATAATTTAGATTTTAGTCTTAATAAAAATTATAAAAGGTAGCTCTAACAACTCATACGAGTCACAAATAAATCATTGAGTTTAAGCTCTTGTAATTTTTTTTTTAAAAGAAAACATGTAAGTTACTTTGTCTAAGCAAATTTTTGTTAGTATTACTTATCATAAATTATTCACTCACAAGACTCTGATGTTAAAAATAGATATTCATTATCAATCTAAGTAGGCATAGCTAATATAAATCACACAAAGATCAACCATCATTTTTTTAAATATATTTATATTCTATTAATTCATATTTAAATTTAACAAAAAAGTTTATTTTTTATAATTTCATATTAATTTAAAAGCAAAACAAAAATTTCAACAGTTATCTCTTGTTACTTGAGGTCATCACTTAAACTGTGAAGAACGAAGATACGTGACTTATTAGAGTCTTAGAGATACATTTTAGTTTCCTTACACGAAAACCATATGTTATGATGATGATAACGAAGAATGAGCGAACACGCAAACGTCCTTACCAAAGACACTACTTAACATCAGTGGCGGAGCTTGAAGAAAGTTTGGGGAGGCCAAAATAAATAGTATAGTAAAAGTGCAAACAAACAAAAAAAAAAGAAAAACTATGACAAATATAGTCTTTCATCAAACAATTATGTGCTTATCTTATTATAGATTGATTTTAAATCCTAAATTTTCAGCATATGAGTATTTGTGTTGACTCTTCATTATTGATTGTTTGCTATTGTCTTCACAATAAAAAAAATATAAAAGGGAAAAGCATAAAGTTGAAGAGAAAAACTTAACGACTTACCATCCAAATGAACATGCACTACTAGATATAAAAGCATGACATTCATTTATAGACAACTCAATGCAAATGATATAAAAGGAAATTAAGGAAATGAGAACTAGAAATCATCCAATTTCTACATATATACATCTTTTGGGGGGTCATATCATTTTTTTTTGTTCATATATTTCTTAAGGTTTTTAAAAATTTTGGCCGGCCATGGCTTCCTCCAATCATAACTAAGATCCCCCCTTGCTTACCATCTTCTTCTTTACTTCATCTCATTTTAGTTCTATTCATTTCTTGCATAGCTTTCATCTTCCATGGTTGTCGTAGATATAATTGTTTGCAATTGCATGATCAACACTTTTTTTTTTTAACATAAGAAGTGCTATCACTTTAAGTAAGAAAGTAGAAAGTAATGGTGTAATGACAAAGTCAATGCCCATATCTTCACCAAAATGAGCTGATTGAGATTACAAATCAATTATTATAATTATATTTTATTCTTTCATTTATTATTGTAATTATCATTTATTCTTTTCCTTTATTATTGTAATAAATTGTTTTAATATAGAAATCAAAATTCAAATTGAACCCAATCTCACAGCCGTGTATATATTATGCACTTTATATTTTGATGAATAAGAATACACTTTATTTCATTATACTCTTATATGGTATCAAAAGTTTATTGCTTAACCAACATATTCGATCCAATGGCCTCCGACTCTTTTACCACCAACCCACCCTCCTCTTCTACTGCTATCAAAGACTTAGTTCAGATTAATATTGTCACTCACCTCCCTATCAAACTCGGTGGCGCAAACTATCCTGCTTGATACAAGCAAATGCAATCTCTTCTTGTTGGTCACAACGTTCTTAGTTTTATTGATTGTCGCAACCATCCCCGAGAGGGCCGCGGCAAAATGACAACCCAAAATAAAATGAAAAATAATTTTATAGAGTCGCTACTAATTTTTATTTGGTTAAGAAAAATAATTGACGAAACCCTTTTTTTAAAAAAAGTTAAAACTAGTATGTAAAACAAAACTATGTTCAGAAGTCGATTTATCTACAGGGAAGGGTGGAAACTTAACTCCATTACACCCCTGATACATCTGTCTTAAAACTGTTGTCTTAAAGCTAGTTGTATAAATTAATAACCTTGAAATATTTATTTTATCCCACAAAATTAAATAAAAAATTAAAAGACTAATAATGAATTAAAATAAAATATCTACAAAGAAAATGAGTGACAATTAAAGTGTTCACAAAATAACAAGCAATGAATTAAATTAAAAAATATTTACAAGATAACAAGTAATGAATTAGATTAAACTAAAATATTTATAAAATATCAAATAATAAAATAAATGAAAATATTTACTAGATTAGCAGATAATAAACAATGAATTAAATTAAGATATTTAAAAATATTTACAAAATAACTAACAACGAATAAAATTAAAATATTTACAAGTTTGGCTTACCCGAAGTGCCTACACATCTCCAATTGAAAAATCAAAGCCCGTAATTCGTCTAAAAAATAATTATGGATTAAAAAATTTTAATTAAATAATTAATGGTTGATAAAAGTGAAAATAATTTGTTAATTAATTAATTAAATAATTGATAAAAAAACAGTTTGTTATGTATTAAAACTAATTCAATTTTTATATCACTAACGAGTCAAAGAGCCGTTACAGCAACGCTGACTATTAGTGATCCTAAATTATTTTTAAGTCTGAAGCGTCGTCACAACAATATAACCCCAATTAGATTATTTTAAAAATTGATTTTAAATTTAATCTTGGGACCAAGAGCTGTCACGACAATGTGGCCCCGATTAAATTTATTTTCCAAGTCAACAAATTGTCACTACTCAACTGACTCAAATTAATTATTAAATTTAGAAATGAAACTCAGCGCATGGCCAGAGACATCACTCCCAAGTTACAGATCACTAAGCCATCATGATTCAGATTACTTTGATTAATTATATTACGAAATTAAAAATATGCATTTTAATGCAATAAGAAAAGTAAATATAAAAATGTTGTTCCAAATGATAACACAATGAAATAATTTGGAATTTCAACAATTTAATTAATAATTTATAATTCGGCAATTAAACATAATTATTCATCTATAAAATAACTATAAAATAACTATAAAATAAACAAGACAAGAGCAAAAACGAATAGGGAATTTATAGGCAACGTCGCATGCTAAACAAAAGGAATCAACCAAACATTCATCCATGTTTCACAAATATCAATTTTGAAATCAGCATCCACCTCAAATCAGAAAACTTGACTTGCTCAATCAGAACCCAGCATTCAAGCAAAATAACACGTAATCAAGAACTCAATCACACAAATGCAAAATGATCACATCAGAGGGTCCACACCACCCACAACATTCATATGAATATTCATGAAGGAACTTTGTAGTCACGCTAATTTTCCTATATCAGTGAGAAGAACACCTTGTTGCAGTTTCACAAGTTAGGGGATATGAGACTTATGGCGTGGTGGTTCAGAAGGAAAGTTATAAGATGGCTCCTTCCTCTTTGGAACCGAAGCAGGGGAGCCAATGAGCATTCATGAAGCTCTAAAACAAGCCCTTATCACTCGTTTCCTTTAACTTTACTTTTTAGTTAATTGGGCAACAATAACAGCAAACAAATTGCATTCATTCACTGAGGTGGTCACACAAGGAAACAGATCCTTTGCTCTCTTAAAAGGGATCAAATTAAATGAGAAGATTCAGTAACCATTTTCAGCCACTGCTAGTTATTTCCAAAATCACCATAACATATAGCAAAATCAAGGCATTATCCGGTGAATAGAAAAACAAACTTTCATTGCTATCAGAGGTGACATAGCACAATACATTTTCCCAACTATCAGTCTATCAAGTAGTACATACGTATAACCACCTCATGAACCAAAAAGAAACCCACTAAAAATGACATGCCCCTGCAACTCAAAAGTACAGAGAAAGGGGAAAGAGTAAACAAGGACCAATGGAGAATCTCAATCATCATCATATCACTACTCAAGCATTTTATCAAACATTATGCAGGCAACCAACTCAGCAGTACAAAATGCGCAAACACACGAAAAAAAAAAAAAATTCCACGAAGCGAAGGAGCACACAGGGTAAACCACATAAAGGATAAAGAATACAACAGTACAAAAATGAAAGAGAAAAATAATACAAAAATGATATAGAGTCTGCGTTTTGCTCAAGTGTTCAAAACAGGGGAGGAACCATTTTCAAAGTAAAGTGGGAAACAACATTACTTGGTGAGGTTGGACGGAGTGGAGAAACCTTTCTTTTCCCAAAGCTCTCTGTGTGGGTCTCTGATTTCTCCTGCTTTGGCTCTCAATTTCTTCTCTTCTCCTATTCCTCTCTCAATCCCCACTCCTCAGGAATGAGCTTTCCAAAATATCTCCCCCTGCTCTCCATCACGCCTCCTCTGCCTCTCTCCCTGAATCAACCCTGGAATTGCGGGATTTGCTGGTGAACTCCCTCCAACCAAAACTGTCACACCCTCTCCTCTGTCCACCCTCTCTCTGGCCTCTCTGTCTTTCTGAAAAAGCTCCTATTTTTTTTTTCTCTCCCTCAAGCACGACCCCTCTGCAGCATGTTGTGCGCTGCCTTGCATCTTTTGATTTTTTTTTTTTTTACACACTTTTTTATTATTTATTTTTTTATTAAAATAAATGATAAATTTTGGATTAATTAGACTGATTTTGAGTTGCAAATTGGGTCAAGAAAAATTTATGTTTGGGTCAAATGGATGTTGGATCAAAAAGATTTAATTTTTGTGAATTTTATTTTAAGGCAATAAATATTTTTATATTTTTATATTTTTTAATTTTTATATATTTTTCTTACATGTTTAACCAAAAGAAATAAAATAATTTTTTGAATTTTTAATTTTTAATTTTGGTTAGAACAAAATTAGGTGCTGACATTGATGGTATTCACCCCTGTCCTTCTCCTAAAATTGGAAAAGGTGCCATAGCCCCTCCAAAATCAAATCATTCTCATTGGATACGTCAAGATCAATTATTTCTTCTTGCCATCCTTGTATCCTGTGAAACTGAGGCCCGTGCTGTTATGTCCTCTGCTAACACTTCTGCTAAAGCATGGACCAAACTACAGCCTATTTTTGCTTTACGTTGATGATTTACTTCTCACAAGTAATGACCAGATTTTTCTCAAGAATTTTCAGGATGTTTTATCTAAAAAATTCTCCCTCAAGAATCTCGGACAACCAAGTCACTTTCTTGACGTAGAAATTGTGCCCACTCCTAAAGGACTTTTTCTAATCCAACACCACTATATTCGTGATCTCCTTTTCAAAGCTAATATGAAAGGTGCTAAACCGGTCACAACTCCTATGTCCACCTCTTGCAATCTCACTCCTTCATCTGATAATAGTCCCTGTGATGGTTCATTATACCATCAACTTGTTGGTTCCATGCAGTATCTTGCCTTAACAAGACCAGACATTGCCTTCTCAGTCAACAAATTGGCCCAATATATGCAAGCTCTAAGAGACAGACACTTCCAAGCTTTAAAGAGACTCCTTCGCTATCTCAAATATAGCATTGATCATGGCATTCATCTTATTAAATCGTCTAAATTACAACTCACCACATTTTGTGATGCTGACTGGGCTGGAGACACTACATATCGCAAATCCACATATGTTTACATAGCTTATCTAAGGCCTAATGCTATCTCTTGGGCATGTTGCAAACAACATTCTGTTGCACGGTCCTCTAGTGAAGCTGAATATCGCACCATTGCCTCAACAATGATAGGATCCTGATTTCTTAAATTAATGTTAAAATTCTAATATCGATTCTGATTTTTCCAATTTTAGAAATTGATATTAATTAGGATTATGCTTAATATTATTTATATTTTGTGATATTTTCTTAATTTGTTAGAATGTTATTTCCTATTTTATTTAGGATTCTTAGATTAAATATATAGATGTCGTATGACTATTTTGGCAATGAATAAGAAAATTGTTAGCCTAAGACTTTTCTTTGGAGGACTAGACTCCCTTAAAATGGTCACCCCTTTCAATTTTCTCATAAAAACCCTTGGGTTCTTATCATTTGACATTTGACATTTAGAGTCACGATCTTGGATGCCTTTTGAAAGAAAGTGCAAGCAGTGACTTCAAATCAAGTTTTAGACAATCAAATTGACGTCATAATAGAAATAAAGCTTGACAAGAAGATGGAGGAGTTGAAGTTAATAATATCTCAAACTATTCATGATTTTATCAGCCACAAACGGCAAGAATGGCTCCTTGTTTGTTATGGATATTCAGAATATGAAATTATTGATGGCCAACTAGCAAAGATCTATTAAACATCTACTGTTTTGGAGTACCAAGGCCGGTTTGAACAATTGTCTAATTGGACCAAAGGTTGAACTGAACGTCAGTTGGTTAGAACATTTGTTGAAGGGCTTCAAGATGATAATGGAAGAGTAGTCAAAGTTAAACAACCATGCACCATGGTTACAGTAATTTCTTATGCTTGTTTGCAAGATGAGAAATTAGGTGAGGAATTACATCATATTAACAAAAATATGAGATCTGGACAATAAGTTGTCAGTAATACTTCCTCACCAGCCAAGCATTCTGCTAGTTGCCTAACACAAGAAGAGCTCAAGGAGTTATGTTGGCACTATGAGGAAAAGTGGCAAAAGAATAATTGTAAACAAAGGAGTCTCTTAGTGATTGAGCCTATTAACGAGTTGGAGAATGATTCCTTTGGGAGGAACAAGAAAACTGTCAAGGCTTTTACAGCACTCAAGACACTATGACAACCACCCCATTTCTTCCTTTACCAAATTTTAATACTTTAATCATTATTGAATCATATGCCTCAAGGGTTGGTATTGATGTAGTGTTACTAGAAGAAGGCCTAATAATAAAGTTGTTGTGGAGGTTTTTGAGCAATAGTTTAATTTATCACATGAAGATGCTATATGGGAAACCTTACCATTTGCTGAAGAAGTTTCCTAAATTTTTTAAGTCTTGAAGACAAGACTGTTTTGAATGAGAGAAGAATGATAGGATCCTGATTTCCTAAATTAATGTTAAGATTTTGATATCGATTTTGATTTTATAAATTTTAGGGATAAATATTAGTTAAGATTATGCTTGATACTATTTTATGATATTTTCTTGATTTGTTAGGATATTGTTTCCTATTTTATTTATGATTCTTAGACTATATATGTAGATGTCGTATGACTATTTTGAAAAGGAATAAGAAAACTATTAGTCTAAGGCTTTTCTTTGGAGGACTAGACCCTCCAAGTAGTCATCATTTTCAATTTTCTCGTAAGAACCCTTGGGTTCTTATCAAACAACAATTGAGATCCTTTGGCTACACAATTTACTAAATGAATTAGGAGTTCCTTCATCTGGTCCTCCAACGATCTTTTGTGACAATATTGGTGCCACCTACCTATGTGCAAATCCAGTTTTTCACTCCAGAATGAAGCACATTACTATTGACTACCATTTTGTTTGTGATCTTGTCTCTATCAATTCACTATAGGTATCTCATATTCCTTCTAGTTATCAACTTGTCGATACGACAAAACCTCTTTCAATCTCACGTCACAATTTCTTAATGTCTAAAATTGGTGTCATCTCTGCCTCCACCATCTTGCAGGGGCGTAATGGTGTAATGACAAAGTCAATGCTCATATTTTCACCAAATTGAGCTGATTGAGAATACAAATCAATTATTGTAATTATATTTTATTATTTCATTTAGTATTGTAATTATCATTTATTCTTTGCTTTATTATTGTAATCAATTGTTTTAATGTGGGATTCAAAATTCAAATTGAACCCAATCTCACAGCCGTATATATATTATGCACTTTACATTTTGATGAATAAGAATACACTTTATCTCATTATACTCTTATAGAAAGGTGGCTTTATGGAAGATCAGAACCTTCGACATTATTCTAGTGCCAATTGAGTTACAAGCTTGTTGGCTTATGGTCAACTTATTTATCTATTATGATTATTCACTTAGTGTCTTAATTTTTTTTTAAATACCTAATATTTTATTTTATTGTAGTAAAAAAGTGTAAAATTGTTATTAGAAAGACTCTAGTGAATGTTATAATTCGGAATGGCAGAAATTATAACTTATGTCAATTGTAACAAGGAGTGGTAAACAAAATATGCAAATAACAAGATTGCAAATTATACTATTACTTATGATTTAATTTTGATTCTATAATTTTGTCTCTTATCATCAAATCATGTATGGACACATATTACTAAAAGAGTTTGATTACAATATTAATAGCTTAAAAAGTCAAATGCTTTTAATGATTTACTAGCAAATGATTGAATGATATAAAATACTGAATCAAAATTAAACTTATACTTTTTATGGCTTGGATTCAATATATAACCAATGTAGATTTTTTTAACCTAGTATACTCTATTTACGTTGCATATCCAATGTTGATACTGATCTGCTCAAGCTATTCCCATTGTTTGCTTCAGTGTTTGGATCTTCGGAAGCACAAACAGGAAAACACGAAGATGCAACAGGCAGGAATGGTAAGACAAAAATAATAATAATAAAAAAGAAACAAAGAAAGGAATAAAAGGAGACAAAGAAAGGGCTTTTCCATAAATGAAACTGCTTTCTATGTTGCTTCACTGTTAGAACTTCGAAGTTTCTACCTTGCATAGTAATTGAAGAAAGGTTTGGCCTTTCGCTGTGTCATGTAGTCCCAAAGGTTATTTGTTAAAAGTATGCATTATCTAATAGCAGTTTTTGTAATATGTGGACCGAGGGTCAATTCTGGCTACTAATTTAAACACGTCAAGATTCTTAGTTTAACTGAGAGCAAATTCTCAGTCAACCAAATCACCCACATTTGCACAAATATTTTATGAAGGCTACCATCTTTCACATGTGGCTATTGAAATATTTTACTCCAAGGCAAGAGTTATTCTCAATTAAGAATAGCTCAGGAAAGTGATGCCTCCTGCAAGTTGGCTTGTATTAAACAGGCGTCACTTACAAGCCCGCGTTCTGTTTTCACCTGAAGACAAACATGATTTTAAGTCTCTCAGTTTCCATGCTTTTTCCTTGCTTGCCCATGCCAAACACGTTGACTTTGTTCATATAAAGAGTGATCTTTCTGCAATCAAAGAAGCCATTCTTCAGCAAAATCTCTCTCCCTCAGCTTAGCCTTTCTCCTTTTCTCCCTGAATGGATCATGGAAATGACTTTTCTGGCAGTGACACCAGCAAGGCCAGCAGCAATGAAAGTGCTGTTAGGAAGAAGCAATTGATGAGCAGACGAGTAGTTTTGGAGAAGGACACAGAAGACATCAACATATTGGCAGACACATTCATTAAGAACGTCCGCAAACAACTGAAGATTGAGAGAGAGAATTCATTCAAATGTTTCCAGGATATGATAAATCGAGGTGCTTGAATGATTCCAGCAAAGATGAAACTACTGCAGTTTGGACTTCAAATGGATGAATAATGTAATTATTTCTTGAGATTGAGAATAATAGTGTTGCATATAATATTAATATTTATGGAAACTTCTTCAGTATTTCATAGTTCAAAGATTCTTTAGACCTCAAAAATAGTCAACATAAGTTCAGACCATGCACTATAACAGCTTTTGCACAACATGGGAACTGATCTGCTCTTCACCCTGCTAACTGAGATAAATCAACATGTCTAGATATATAACTGTTATATGTTGTTTTCTAATAAATCATGTACAGCCGCAAGGCATGCCTAAAAAACCTAATATCTTGTAAAGAAAGGAAAAGGCACAACTTTGAGTCAAACAACATTTACAATATATGCTCCGTATTCATGATTGTAATGGAATGAACCTCATTCCATAGCCAGAATCAACAAATAACCTCATCTTTACAAGAAAAGCATAATCTCTCCAACATTTCCCTCACAAGAAAGTGGATAAACCGTTTCAATTGATTTTCCAAATTAACCAACAATTTCCCTAACCATATAACCAAGGTTATCAGAGAAATTCTAGATCTCACGCTTGAAGCACCTGACAGTGAACAATGTGACTCTTCAAACCGCCACGCCCTGCTATAGTTGACCATAAATTTCTAACTAAAGTCCTAAGATGACCTTTTCCAGCAATATTTTCCCAAAGGTGAGGATTGTTTTCCACACGTTTGTTTGGACTTGAAACATCAACTAGACTGATGCTCATGTTGTTGCGGATAATGCATAGCTTTCCATTAAGGGGAACAAGAGCAGCAGCATCGAGAGCACGGGAGCTACCTAAATGAAGTTTGCTATCAATAAATTTCTTCCATGAATCTGTCACTCCATCGTAAACCGTGAGCTTGCACCCATCCTGGCAATCAAGTGCATAGAGTTGTCCATCCACTGAGATACTAGGATTACGCCAACCACTGACCATTCCATTACTAACTGGGGTCCAAGTATCAGTTTCAGGTGAATAGGCTTCACAAATGACATTGTGATTGGACCCAAGTCCCTTCAAAAACCATGTTCCGTTATGAACAACGCCAATAAAGGGCACCATGGGTGTGCTCATCTCTGAGATAAAGTTCCACCTGTTCCGGTTGGGGTCATAAACTTCAGCAGATCGAAGAGTTCTTTGAATTCCTTCACATTCCCCTCCAGCAACATAAAGACAATTATTTATTACACAAGAACCAAATAGATGACGTTTCCGCAGCATATCTGGTGCCCTATGCCATTTATTTGTACGGGCACTGTAGAAAATGACACGTCTCATAGATCCCTTCAGTGGGTCTCTTCCACCAAATAAGTACAGGTGGCAACCACTAAGGACTGCACAGCCAAATCCCAATGCTTCAGAATATTCCCCAGGAACAGGCGGAAGGGGTTGCCATAGTTGGTAGATGGGATCAAAAGCATGCAATGAGATTCTTCCATCACGATCTCTTTTGATGACATAAACCCACTCTTCTGCCATTCCAAGACTTTTCCTGAGTGAATAAAAGAAGTTTCCAGACAGAAGGCGGTACCAGCTCTTGCAAACCAAACGCAGTTTCCCGTGTTCAATTCGGGGTACTCGAATCAAACAAGCAATAGCAAGATCATCAGGAAGGCCAGGTAGGAGAGGAGGCTGAACTCTTGTCTTTTCTCTACGTGAGTTTTTGCTCCTATGTGCATTTGGATTTATGTCGGGTTGGATACAAAGCTTTGATCCTGGAACAAATTTCCTTGCCCCAGCAACTGTTTTCAGGCCTGAGTCTACTTTACAGTAGCAAGAAACAGAGTCAACCTGTGAAACTTTCCATGTTAGTATTCTGAAAGTATGAAAGCACCAAAAAGATTCAATTAAATATGAATATGCATAATGTCTTAAGAGCAATGCACATGCATAAAACAAGTTTCACATATTGTCTCCTTTCTAACTTCAGGTCTCAAAAATTCAACAGCTTTGACAACGGTGTTTTTCTGCAAGAAACAAAAAAAAAAATCCGCACAAAAAACTGCACAATCTAATGACTTATCAAACAACCAATTATGTTATCAAGCTGAAATTTTATTTTCTTTAGAAAAGTCATATTCAATGTTAGCATTATATATGAATGTTGCCATGAAATTTTCAATGCTGCTGTTGGGACAGTGAGATCAACGAAAAACCACCAAAAGATTCCATCACATGCATCATGAAATCATCAGGCCAACCAAGATAAATTAGTTTGAGTATCAATATTTGAAATATAATATAACTAATAAAAATAAAGGTGCTACTGATACATGTACCAGAATTTTCCTTCACAAAATCAGATTTGTGAGTAAGCTCAACAGCTTGTGTTCATATCATGGCTTTAACAAATTTTATCAGAAATCTGAGGACATAGAGTAAGTTGTAACACTAAGTGCATGTTTTGGATTAGCTTATTTGGTGTTCAAAACAGCTTATAATCAAAATCTTACTGAGAGAGTTTTTGAAAAAAAAAAAGTGATTTTTTCCTAAAAATTAAACTTTACCAAACATGTACTAAAAATACAAACAGAGCATTATAAGTGACCAGATAGAACCCAATCACCATTGACATCTAAGAATGAAGAATGAGACAAATCCCATATGAATGCTGCAATGGATGTGTTAGAATATCATGGCTTTAACAAATTTTATCAGAAATCTGAGGACACACAGTAAGTTGTAATACTAAAAACACAAACAGAGCATTATAAGTGACCAAATAGAACCCAATCACCGTCAGCATCTAAGAATGAAGAAAGAGACAAATCCCATATGAATGTTGCAATGGATGTGTAACATGTGTTAGAATATTAGGGTTCATAGGTCATTAGTCTTATTGTATCAGTGGGCTTGGGCTTGTACTAATGGTACTAATACTCGACCTAATTAATTAGTATAAATAGGACTATTAGGTTTGTGTTTAGGAACACATCAATCTATCAATTTCATCCTAATATTATTAGCCTTCATTCTCTCTTTTCCTCTTTCCCGACCTAAACCCTATAATTTCAACATGGTATCACAGTAGTATTATCCACCTTGAGAGGGTCTGCCCTTTCCCGCTGTTTTGAGTTCTGTGGAACTCCTTTTATTCATTCCTTCTTATGTTTTGTCCATTTGTTTCTAAGTCAGAATTGTCATTCCAAAAAAAAAAAAAAAAATCTTTTGGTGACCTAAGGTCATGCATGATGCACCAGTGTTTGGGCTAGCCTTCCTAAGTCTTCAGTTCAGTTTTCCAGGAAATTCAGCAGCAGATGCTGGTGGTTGACAGCCGGTCCCGGTCTGTTGGTGTTGGAGGAGGACCAGCGAGGCTCCTCGATGGTGGTGATAGTTGAGGCGCAATCTAGAGAGGCACGCATTCTGCCCTTCTGTCTTCCCATTCATTTGGTTGGCCAGTCGTGCCATGTTTGGGTGTGGCCCAGACCGAAAACTGGTGGGGAGTTACCGCTAACAGTGAACGGCGGTATTTGGCCTGAGCTCCAGCGAGTCTTCCGGCAAGCTTTGTTCCAAACTCTGTTTTACTTCTATTTTGTTTCAGATTCAATTTATCTTCCAGTTTTCAGATTCTTTGCATTTGTTTGAGGCCAGAGAGCGATGACTTCATGAAAGTTTGCTGCAATTTTAAGTTCTGTTCTGAAGGTCACTGTTGATGTTTTGGTCTTGGTTTTGGTGGTTTCTGACTTCTGAGTTGTCTGAGTGCATCTCCAACACATTCTGAAGGTGGTGTTCTACTTATATTTTTGTTGTTGGCCAGTGGGGTGGCTGACGGCATTTGTGACAGCTTGCTGGTGTTAATTCCAGCTCTATATGTGTTTGCTGGTGGTGATTCTAGCTTGATCTGTGACAACCAACTGTGATTATCCTCTCAGATCAGTGTTTTGAGTTTTTTTGAGATCTAACCAGTTGACTAATATGGTTTTGGATATTGGTTCTCTAATATGGTGCATTATTTCTTCCATATTGTGTTGGGGGTTTGAACATCAAGGCTTCTCTAGTCTGCAATCTCTCTTGGTGTCACACCTTCCTGTGCTTGGTTCTTTGGAAGTTGTTACAAATCCCTGTTTGGAAGATACTGTATACACTTCTTGGATGTATGAAGAATATTGCATGTTCTAGCCTGGGAAGCAAGTCAAGCATCTCCTGGCTTGTCCAATTCTGTTATCAGTGAAGCTTGGGGGCATCTTCCAATGTGTAACTGCAACAATTGGTGGTGTTTTCCATGGAGTTGCAGGAAGTTGATGTTGCTGTTTTGTTTGTTTTGCTGTCCCTGGTTTATGGATTGAACACTTTGGATACGAGTAAAGGGCTTTGTTTGTTTTATTGGGTGGTATGAGACTGATCCAGTATTGTGGAGACCAGTTTGGAGGTTGAGGGGGCCACTGAGAAGAAAGGTCAAAGACTTCATAAACTGTGTCATGTGCTTGGGATCTATGCCGAGAAGCTGAAAGAAGGTCAAGGGGGCCACTGAGGAGAAAGGTGGAAGACTTCTAGGAGCTATCTGCCAAAGACATTGCCAAGGGTTTGTTATTCACGGGTAGTACTAGTTGCCTAAGTTATTTGGTTGAGATCGATTATGTTGTTTAAGATTCTGTGTTATTTGTTTTCTGTGTGTGGAATTTGCTACTTGTAACAAGCTTAAAGCCTAGTAAGCTTTAGCTTGAGGGGGAGTTTAGAATATTAGGGTTAATAGGTCATCAGTCCTATTCTATTAGTGGGCTTGGGCTTGTACTAGTAGTACAAGTTCTTGACCTAATTATTTAATATAAATAGGACTATTAGGTTTGTTTTAGAAACACATCAATCTATCAATTTCATCCTAAAATTATCAGACTCCATCCTCTGTTTTCCTTTTTCCCTACCTAAAACCTGTATTTTCAACAGGATGTTGATGGTAAGCCTGTCAGAGTAACGAGAATATCAGAAAGAAGGGAGGTGAAAGGGAGGAAAATTGTGAAGCTTCCCAACACATGCTGTGCATCAGTAAGGAAGGGCTCCAAACAGGAGACCCCTAATGAGATTATTGGAAGGCATTGCAGACTTGCAGTCAACAATGATGTTTCCTAAAACCATAGTATCAGCTATCAAGTAGCACAGCTGCATACCCCTTGAGTCGAGTTTGGAAGACATCACCTTGACGAAGACAGGGTATCAAGTGTACCATTCCATTCTAATATCGGAGTCTTTGAAAACAAGAAGCAGACTGATAAATGATAATGATATGGCATGTTTTGAGAGGCATGTTCTTCTGCCTCACTAGTGTTTTCATAACACAGTAATTGAGGATATAGACAGTTCTCTCTATGTTACTTCACCATAATCCTCCCAATCCACATTCTCTACCCTGTTCCCTAGTTATAGTAATTTAGAAGAAACCAAAAGTCTATCCTCATTGGCACATTGACATTTTAGGGACCTAACAATTTGATTGGGCACTAAAAATTCAAATAATATATATCTTTCGTCCCTACCTGTCATTCCTTAATGTCAGTGGTAATGATAAACATTCTATACAACACAGGATAGTTTCATTCCAAGCAATTTAACTAGAGAACAATGTTATGTAAAACTCACAAACCAAACAAGGATGTAACAATATGACTACAATTAAATTCAAAGAGTATAAGGACAACAACATATACTCATATGAATCCTGCTTGCCCATTCTCAGTTTCTAAAGCATATAATAGGTGGAGAATGGTTTGAGTCATATGGCAACATCAAAGCCCAAGTGGTTGGGGTGGTGTGGACTTGAGTAGCGGTCGTAGGTTTAATTGGCAACATTAAGGAAATGTGAAACATTACCAGGTAAAATAAAAATTCAGCAGTGAAATAGTAGTTTGATTAATTTAAAGAAGATATTATTATATATCAAAAGGAAATAAAAGAGGGAAAATAAAAGCAATTATTAACTCGTGAAAATTGAAAAATAAAATAAAATAAAAGAAATAGGAAAGACATTTATTATTTATTTGCAAACATTTTTATTTCTTTCTTCTTCCTTTTTCTCTTCATGCTGATGGGAAGAACATCCATTTGCAATCACAAGCATATCTAAGATGGCTCCCTGTTCATAGCCAGAAGATAAAATCATTAAAACAAGACAGGCAAAGTAGTATTTGAGATAAAAGCTTTTGCCACACTTAAGATTTGGAAATTCCTACAGAAATAAAATCCTTTTTTAGGCATATTCTAAATTATGCCTGGCATTTAAGAACTGGTCACAGCACCTTCCATGGTTATAAAATATGTTTTTAAAGCAATCACGAACATAAGAAGGATGTTTTCCATAAAGGATTCTTAATTCAATTTTCCAAAATTTGAAACATACTATCAAGATCAGGGATATTGTTATCTTAAGTGAAAAATGCTTTTAGCTTAGTTTCAAAGAAGTTGTAGCTTCCTTGCTTCTTGTATTCCTAATTTTAAACCCTTCCTTACAGATGCCCCTATGCCCTTGATTCCCATTGCAACTTATGTTGAACCCGAATCACCCTTGACACTTTTTCTTTCTGCTTTTCCCATGTCAGCTTTGATAGCAAAGCCTGTATATATTTATGGCCTGATAGACCAAGAAAGTTTTATCAAATATTTTCAGAATTTACTTTATGCATCATCAGACTTTATCAAGTATATTATGGCAAATTCTTTTATAGTGACCATCATTTCCTTCTGAAATTACCACCAAGAATATAGATGACTAGTAGCAATAAATTTACACAAAGGTTTCTACACCAAACTATTAATACAGATGCATATGTACCCTGATTCAGACTTCATATATTTCTTCATCTTGCTCTTTGAAGAAAATATTAAACGAATATCGAACCACTCTAGCTATTCTCATCTTCTGTTAGGCAATCCTCCCATGCTAAAATGCTTTTAAGCAAATCCTTAGGCCCAATAATCTTAAAAATTAAATAAATAAGAAGAGAGATTCACAAAATTTTGGAATTGTAACACATGCAAGTGATACTCGGAGTATCATGCAAACAAAAGACAAGATCGCCTCTTCCCTTGATTTTCTTTTTGAGGCTTAAACAAAGGTGCACCATCATCATCCAGACATAAAGAATAAAACAAAAAATTCAACAGAAAAATAGGAACATGTCTTTGGGTGTCATCAAAGAGATGTCTGGCAGGAGTTTGATATGAATAGATAGAATTAGTCACTGATAAATTAATCCCTAATTTAAAGTTTGAAATCAACAGAAAACTCTCCTTTGGCCTCATAAAAAAGGCCTGTTTCAGTAACTGTATCCTGCATTTATCATACATATCATATAGGTTACTTCCAGAATGAGATGGGATAGTGAAAACCAGGTACCATCAAGGATCCCAGTAGGTGGAGTGACAAGGTGGGTTGGTCAAACAGGGTTGATGAAGAGACTACCCTTTCTAGTCTCCCCTCAATTTTTTTAACAAAAGCCAAAAGAAAAGGAAGTATCAAGTATGCTAGCTAGAAAACTTTACAGAAATGTCATGATGACCACATTTTAGTCGAGATACATCGAAAGTACTAATTTTAATTAGATCATAAGGTAAGAGATAAGGGAATAAAAAAAGAGCAATAGAAAAATGCTTTGTGAACTTATGAGGAGGCAGAGCTTAATTAAACAGAAATTTATGTAAGAATTATGGTAACTGATCATTTTAGAAACCAACAATGAATAGCTTGAGGCAGAGCATGACAAAGAATTTGCTCGAATAGGCCACTTAAGAAACAGGTTGACCTATAAACCTAGATGTATTTGATTTGTGTCTTATGCATGTAGGGCCCCTGCTAGCTTTTAATGGATAATTTGGGAACAAATAATGAAAAAGAAAAAAGAAATCCCTAATCCATTTGATGGACAAAGATGCAAATATAAAGCCTCAGCTCCAGTATTTGATCAAAATAGCAAAATGAAAATCAAAACTAAAGGCGGGAGACACATAATAAGCATTGCAGCTATGTACTAAGATAAGAATTTTCAAACACTGCTTAGGGCAGCTTGCAAATTCTAAAAACAAATTTCATGTCATAAAGATTCAACACAGTTTTATGTTAGCTGCCTATTGCCTGACACAACTCTCCTCTTTTATCTGGGCTTGGTCAAAGTTTTATGAAATTAGTTTTTTTTTCATAAAAAGATTTTTAATAAGGCAAGGAAGAGAAGTACATAGCAGGAGGATGAGAATCTGCCTAGACAAAACAACAAAACAAAAGGAGAATATTAGCTCAAAAAAGCCCCGTTTCCTCTGCATATCCATTGGAGGAATCATGTGCTAAAATCCACGAAGAAACCTAGGAAACAACTCTATCCCCAAAAAATATGAGGAAATGACTCCTCTTCTTGGCGCCTATACACGCTTAAGTTTCAAACCCAATACATATTCCACTCTGTCAAGGAGCTGAAAAGGCAAACAAAAAAAATTCCTAACTGTTACTAATGTATCATTTTATCCCAATAAAAAAATTGGGTGGCATTCTCTGTCAAAGGCGTGGAGTATGGAGTATGAAGGTTGACTGTCCCCAAATGTAAAGTGCTAGCTGAGTACAACTTGCTACTCTAGTATATCATGTTTAGCTAATATTAGAACTGTGGAAGCCAACTGACAATGCATGCTGAGGCAGCAAGAGACTTAAGATCAAATTTTGACTTCTGAGAAGTTAAGAGCCCTAAGGGATAAAAGAGCTACTTCCCATTTAAGAAGTCTAAGGTCTACAACTATAGGCTACCAATTGACTGAGGTTGCAATCAACTTAGTTCTTCGCTTCCATTCCAAACACAAGAAGGAAATGCTAGGCATCCGGGTTTACCAGTCAAGCACAGCGCTTGCCAATTGATACTTTTTCAACACCCAAAATAAATAAATAAATAAAATCTGACAGTCTGAAATTAGAAAATGGTGAACGAGAAGTCATCTGGGTATATCTAAAATGCCATGAATATGAAAAGAGAAAACAAAACAAATGGTTTTTGAATTAACATAATTAAAATCAACGACAAAAATTGGAGCCAACTGGACTTACCAGTGGAGCTTGAACTCTAGATACCCTTTGAGCATTCGCAGAGTTTTCAACTGAATGGTTCATCTCCGAAGCTGGGTCTCCCAGATGAAATGGGTTTCAACGCAAATTAAGCATGCTGGGTCCAGATCAAGATGACCCCACTTTGAACCAAGCCTTCAAGTCTTGGGAATCCGATCCAGCAAACAGAAAGAGGAAAGCTTGTATTTTTTGCCTCTGAAACTGCAAAAGAATGGTGAAGAGACAAATGGGTCGTAAGGGGCACCTACCCAAAAGCTCTGCTTCAAAGAACTTGTGATTATTATTGGGGATTTGAGATAATCAATGTCTTTTAATGTAAATTGAGTTCAACGAATTTGTGAAATGCAAATAAATTTCAACTGTGAATTGAGGACACACAGCTTGTGATGATGGTGGGACTCTTTAATAAATGTTACACTTCTTGGGTCAAACCAACCCAACTTTGAAGTTTGAAGACAAGGGAGAAAGGGAGAAGTCAAAGGTTTTCTTTTCTCAATTTATTGATTACAGAGAGAGACAGTGCTTTATGAGATTGCTTTCAGTTCAAATGGCTCTATCAAACAGCTTTGCAATTTGGTAAAATGCAAACACATTCATTTTCTTTTAAAAATTATAATTTATTAAATTTAATTTTAATTTATTATTTTTTTTAAATAAAAAATTTAAGTCAAAGAAAGACTTTTCAAGATTTGTCTTATTTAGATAAAAAAATTTAATTTACTATTTATATAAAAAAAATTATATTATTATCCATTTATATCTTTTATAATATTTGATATGTTAAATAATTATTATCTTAATTAAATTATTTTAATAATTTGACAAAATATAATTAAATAATAATATAAAAAATTTTACACTGACAATAGATCAAAATTAAATTTTTATTATTTTTATTTTAATCTCAATTTTTTTTATAAAATTCATTAAATTAGTCTTAATTCTTAAATACTAATTCCATTATAAATGCTAACTTGTTGATAAGAATCTTATTACTTAGGTATAAGCGCACAATTAGCACTTGAGTACAATTATAAGTTAGTGGAATTTTTTTTGGCCGGTAAGTTAGGGGAATTCACACATTAATTATATTTTATTTCATTTTATTCTTCTACATATGTAAGACTCGATAAATTGGTCCAAATCACTAATTCAAAAAACATATCTTTGTATTAACTTGGAAAAGTTAAAAAAACACATCAAAAAGTTATTGCAAATATTTTTTTGGGCTGAAAATTTAAATAATTCTTTTCTATGAATAAATATATTGTTTGTTTGCACCAAAAAATATATATTGTTTGTTATTATTTTTTAAGAGCTATAAAGTATTATGAAAAGTAATTTGTGTATACATATGTGTAGCATAGATCAGCTTACTCTAAGAATAATTTTTAACCCATTCATTTAATTGAATAACTTTTTATACATATTAAATTTCATCAAGTTAAGGGTTAAATTGAAAGATTTCATGATTAAATCAAACGCATAAAGTTTCATAGAATTTAAAAATTAATTAGTACTAAATTTAATGAATTTATTTTAACATATTATATGTTTTTAAAATATAAATAAATGTAATATATTATATTAAATATATATGAATGTCTAATTTATTTTAAATTTAGTATACATGATCATTACTCTATATATATATATATATATATATATATATATATATATATATATAAAAGTAAGTAAGTCTTGTTTTTTTGGTGAATATATAAATGTAAGTCTTGTACACTTTTCATAGAATGTTAACTAATTAAATGATATAACAATTAATTTTTAAATTATATAAAATTTTATTGGCTTGATTTATATCAAAAAAAATTTCAATCTAATGATTGAATTGATAAAATTCTATACTTATGAAATGGTATTCATTAAAATAACTCTGTTAAGATTTTCTGTTAGATTTATTCTTGGAGAAAATTGATCTCTACCGCACACATGCAATATACATATAGATAAAGTACGAACCACGTGTAGGACGAATCATCAAAGTATAAAACTACATCAGCATGTTTGGTTAGAGGAATTGAATGGAATGAAAATGCTTTCAATGTTCAATTAGGTAATTAGAATGAGAATGATTATTTCCAATGGCATGATCATTCCCACAATTGTAGGAATAGGTATTATATAACAAAAGTGAAAGAATTTTCATTCCCTTTCACCCATATTGGTGTGTCAAAATAAACGCAGCCTATCAAGCCCACTTGTTCAGCCCAAAACTTTGAAGTCATGTTGTTTTTTTTTTAAAGTTCAAATACATCAACCTAGGCTAATCCTTGTTCTAGATTAAAAATGTTGTTGACCCTAATCAAGTCAGGTTGGGTTGAGTTTGTTTACACACAAAAAAAAAAAAATGAGTAATCCATGTTTCTCCATACTACAAAAATGACCTAGTCCGAGTCCAACCGAAAAAATGTGGTCGGCCCAAATCTAATTAAGTTGACTCTGTTTAACCTAAAAACTTTTTTTTGGTAAGGTAATCTATTCTTAGGCCAAAAAAAATTGGTCTAGATTGATACGGTTTGGACTAACTTAAAAATGTGGTTCGCTCAAGCCTGATTAGATTGAGTAAGTTGGGCCTTTTTTCAAGCAAATCTTATTTTCTCAAGTTTGAAAAAATCGGCTTGGTTTTAGCTTGGACAAAAAGAGTGATAAGCTTGAATTAGACTAAATCAAACCCATTTAATTTGAAAAATCTTTTGGTAAGGCAATGTTTTCTTAAGCTTGAAAAATTAGCTCAACCAAGTCGAACCCAAAAATTGGTGAGCCTAAATCAAACCAAGCCAAACCTATTTAACAATGAAAATGTTTTTTTTTTAGGCAAACCTGTATTTTCTTAGTTTAAAAAAAAAAGAAATTGACATGATCCTGGCAACTAAAAAGAGGTGGTATGCCCGAATTTGGCCAAGCCGAGCCATTCAGCTCGAACCTTTTTGATTGTCACATTGTGTTTTTTTAATCTCAAAAAATTGGTCCGCTCCAAAAATATAATTAGCCCAAAATAGTTTGAAATAAGCATGTTTAGCTCAAAAAAACTTTTTAAGACGAGGGTTTTATTGTCTTAGTGAAGAAAAATTGGCTCAATTTGCTCTCTAAAAAAATGTTTGCCCAAATCGAGTAAGACCAAGTCCATTTAGTTGGAAATATCTTTTTAGGATTGACAGTGTTTTCAAGCTTATACATACAAATAGATTCAAACTATCATTTTATTCTTATCCATACCAAATAAAACATAGAAATGGATATTATATTCCATTGTTACTCTTTTTCCCACTTCATAAAAAACAACCATTTCATCCAATCGAAAATGACTTATTCGACTGACATTTTTATTTTTTTTATTAGAGATAGTAGAAATTAAGGCTATGTCGTAATCATAATATGGCCATGCAAGAATATGAGTACAACCTCACACACTGTGACTCTAACCACTTGCCTCTTCCACAAATATAGAGGAGGAACCGCGCAACTGGCTATATCATTATGTTGTTAAATTTTATATATGCAAACAATTTACAATCAATATTATAGAAAGCCGTAAACTTTAACCTCAAATTGTGGAACGTATAATTGAACAATAAAATTACAAATTAGGGTTTAGAGTCACCTGAATAAGAGGAAGAAGATGAATCTACTAACACTATGTGAAGATTCAAATGATGGAGTAGAATTTTCAGGTTTTGTGGGTGAGGAAAAACAAACTATCTTTTTCCCACTCAGAGGTCTTAATTGTGTTGATCTCAATGGACAACCAATACCCTTGAGTAGATAAAGATAGGGACCTTTTTTTTAGACATACCAAATAGATTAAGCCTACCCATTATAACTTAACCCACAACAAAAGTCCAATATCAACCAAAATATCCACATAAGAGGATGCTTAACAAAAAAAACCTAATGACAATGTTGATCACTTATTTGAGCTAAATAAAAATAACAATATACTTTAATATTTTGATATTTAATTAATATAAATTTTATCAAATATGTATTGATTTATGCTAGTCCACATAAAAAATCTTTCATAATATAGCTAAGTTTAGGCCCACTCTGATTTTCAAATTTGAGCATAGCACCTATTGTAGGGATGTTCTACCCAATAATTTTTCCTCCCTACATGCTCTAGTATTTTTATTTATACACTAATCAAATAAAAAAGATTAATTAATTATATATTTTTTGACTTAAACCCCATTGTACAAAGAAATTCATATTTACTATGAGAACAATATACTAATTCAATATGAACATAACACGTAGGATAAAATATTAAATTTTGATCTATATCATTAAAAAATTAATTTTATAATATATGATAATAAATTCTAAGTTGTTAAATGTATTACTATTACAGTACACAAAAAAATCTTTATTAAACAATATTTGCTAGACTATCCTCTAAGTTAGGTGCACAAATGAGTAGTGTATCATGTACAAGAATCTATCATAAACCTCATTACGACCGTTACTTTCTCATATTGTGTTTCTTAAGTGAAAAATTTATCAAAAACTTTTTTTAACTTTGTATCATTTATCTACTAAAATTTTCATGCAATTCATTTTCATAAATTTTAATTTATAAAAATATTACAATCTATCCATGCAATCATCAATTTAAAGAAAACTTTGATAAAAGAGAATCAATTGAACATTCAAATAAACTAAAAGGATAAATTACATTAAGTTGAATAGAGGATTTTGAATTAATTTAATTTGGATCCACCATCTCTATAAAATTGTTTATACAATCATCTAATTATATATTGATAAATCAATATTAAAATTGTTTTTTTTCTAATACTTTTTATGGTTATACTCTTTTAAAAAATGTGTTGATACATAATTAATGAGAGTCATTTTTTTTTACACGTTTTAATGCATCAAAATTAAATCCCTTTTAAAACTTACCCAAAAAGAAAAGAAACCAAAGCCATAAAGCCTGAACTCAGAATGAAAATAGTGATGTATTTTAACATTAACAAAAGAAAATTAATTTACTATTCATATTTTTTTCCCTTGACGTTAATATTTTAATGTGTTGTCAAACATTTATTAATTACAAGCTATATTTTTAATTTTCTTTTGATGTACTTAGAGTATCTTCTATTAAAAAGTAAAAGACTAATCTCTCAGTCTTTGGTCGTACCTTCTGTGAAGAAAAACCTACTAATAATACATGTCTCATTCTCATCCATTAAAGATCAAACCCCAATATAATGATTAAGAGACCCAAATCATTTCCACTTAGACCAACGCATAAAAATTAATAAATATTTAAACACTTATTATAAAAATCAACTAATAAATATTTAACAACTCATCAATAATACTAATACTTTGAAAAAGAAAAAAATCAACTCATTTAACAGTCTTTGATTCAGTGCAATTTTCTACCTACTCATTTTCATCCAACCAGGCATTACCCAAATAGATAGGATTAAAATCAAAAGTGGGGACTAAAGATTTTAGTCTAGATAGGATTCAGACACAATGAACACATATTACCATGCTAGTTAGCTAGCTCATAGGAGGCATGTTGAATATCGAAAACATCTGGCAAGAAAATTTTTCTTTCATTTCAGTCACCACTAAAATATTACAAAACCTTAGCCCATCAAAATGGGGAATATTAAAATTCCAACACATATTGGGTTGAAACTTGAAAGAGCATGCTTTAAGAGATAAAAGTTAGGGCTGTAAAGAAAACCTCAACCTCTCCCATTGCATATTCTACAACCAGTCCCCACCAAAATTACCACCCAAAATGAAGAGGACAAAAAGTTGACCACAAGAAACTCCTAATATGTTAGTAATCGCCAATACCTACCAACATTACACAACCTTTATTGATGTGGTAACAATACATGTACAACCCATCCCCCTTAATGATTAGCATTAAAAGTACAAAATGATGATGGCTTGAAACATGAGGGAAAAAAGAGAGGTAAATTGAAGATCATAAACTTAAAAAAAAAGGGGGAGAAAAATTATCCTATAGGTGTACGTCCACACCTATACCTAAGACAGTATGTAATGGTATCAAAAGTTGAAAATCAGTCCCATGCACTATTGACCCCAGGACCATATCCTCCAGCATAGCCACTAGAAGCCCCATATCCACCACTGCTGTTTCCTGCACTGTAGTAATCAGAAGCACCCCTACTGAAAGAGCCCTCTCTTCGAAAGTCACGGCTACCAAACCGGCCACCTCCCGAGCGACGGTTCCTCCCTCCACCAAAAGAAGATCGTGCAGCATACCGTGAGAGCCAAGCAGGTACTTCTTGGTTTGCTTCTTGCATCAGATCTGCTAAAGCCCTTGCTAGCGACGAATTGTTGTCATTAAAGAATGCAGTAGCGAGACCCTTCTTTCCTGCTCGCCCTGTCCTTCCAATACGGTGTACGTAATCATCAATATCATTTGGCAGGTCAAAGTTGACCACATGGGCAACATGGGGAATATCAAGACCACGTGCAGCCACATCAGTGGCAACCAATATGGGGGTATTGCCACTTTTAAATGACCTTAATGCCAATTCTCTTTCCTGCAGGCATTTTAAATTTGATAAGCACACATAAAGAACATACATAACCAATGAACTTGATGTACAGTTAACCCAATAACAGAAAAACTAGTAAATGATATGAAGTAAACAGCTTTCAAAAATAATAATTGTAACAAGTTGAAAAGCAATTCCCTATAGTACTAACTACCAAGCAATAGGGAATGGTGCATGCATCCAGAACCATAATTCCATAAACCTAATAATAAACCAAACAACATTATAATATGTAAGCACATTTAGTCCTGAGATAGCAATGATAATTGTAAGCTTCAGCTTCAAACAAACTAATAAGAACATCAGAAAATGACTGTAAAAGATGTGCCCAAAATAAAAGAATAGGAATTGATGATTAAGGATGTAAAAAGAGTGTCATTTTGAACCTAATAATCACATTGCCCACACGCACAACAGAAAAACCAATTCTTTTATAGGAATAACCAATTGATGTCTGTCCTAAGATGGCATTTGGTATGTGGAATCTTCAATCTTGTAAGATTTCTAGTAATGAAAGGTCTGAAATGTGAAATAACCATGTTTCCTAGGAACCTCCAGATTAAAACAAGAGTTCTGTTACTAAAGAGTCGGATTCATGATGGACTCTATACATAGCAACATATCTATTTGTTTTACTTTTACATTATTCAAAATTATAAATTTGTACATATTAAATTCCATCTATAGACATGTTGCCATGTATAGAATCTATCATGAACCCAAGTCTGTTGTAACAAAACCCTTTAAACAAATGCAGTAATCAGGACTTGGGAGTCTCATCAATAATTCCTAGGAATGCTTCAAGCGAACCAAACAAATTTATAAAAAATTCCTAGGAATAACGTTCCTGGGAATTAAAAGTTCCTTGGAAAGTGGAATGGAATGGGAATCTTCTATTCCACATACCAAATACCACCTTAAGGCATGACCACTAAAAATCATCTAGCATCAACTTATGCAGAGAACTATATGTTCATCCAATTAAGTACCCATGCCCAAATTCAAGTTAGATAACTGGATTAAAAGATCATTTCATGCATCTGAACACGTAGAATTGAAAGCAGATCTATCAGGGTGAAAGAGATATTTACATTAAAATAGTCATAGAAAATAAAGGATCTGAAATTCTTAGGACTTTGGACCATACATGAACCAAAAATGATATAAAAATATTCTGGAAGGTAAAGTAAAGATGTGCTGATAGAAGAAAAGGGGGTAGGGGCTAGGGAGAACAAACAAAAAGAGCTTAAGCATGGATGCTACAGCATTAAAAAATTCAAATTATAAAAGAATTTTTTTTTTATGTAATTTTAAAAGCAAAGATGCTTCATAAAAAAAAAATGACACACAAACCTCTGACATGATCAACATAGAGCGGTATACAAAGGGTGCCACAAAGAAAATTACTGCTAGTTACCCTTGCTAATCATCTCAAGGCAGAGACTTCCACCCAACATAACTAGCGTAGATTAGAGTTTATTGTATTGATAACATAGAGCACCTAACAAATGACCAAATTTCTTCATACAACTTCTCAAAGTCAGAAACTGGATACAGCTGGATGACGCACAGAGAACCTTATCACATGGTTTCTTGTCATGTATATGCTTGGGTGACTCACGGCTAGAGTGTAGGATCCACTAACATAGCCCACTACATCTACATGTATCTAACTGCTTATAGAAAATTCCCACCAAAATAACTTTTATTTTTTGATAAAAGAAGAAATTCATTAAAACGAAGAGAATGAAATTACAACAGATTTGGAGGACAAGAAAGCCTCAAACAACAGAACACAGAAAAAGGAAAAGATAAAAAAAAAACAAAGAAAACAAAAAACATCAATAGAACAAAGCTACCCAATCCTTTTGCATATCCGTTAGGGAAACTCCCCAACACAAACCATGAGCTTTACCCCAAATAGAAGCTAAACACCTAATCATATCCCAAATCAACTGCTGAGCCGAAGCAACCTCCTTGAAAATATGAGCATTGCACTTGAACCAAATGCACCAAATAGTATCAAAGATTGCACTTTGCCCACAAAGATTTAGCCTCTTTACTTCTACCAAAACGCTAAAGCCAATCACTAGAAAATGGTCCAAGGACCAAGGCACACCCAGCATTCACCAAAAAGGCCAAATAAAGTATTCCATAAAGAAGCAGCAGCTGGACAATGTAAGAATAGATGAGGGACCGATTTAGAACAAGCTCCACACATAACACACGTATCTGGGGAAAGACAAATGAACAAAAGGATCAAGGGACCAAATCCTTTTATCCACATTAGAAGACAAATGAACCAAGTTAATGATACCCAAAAGAGACTCGAATTTAGAAAATTCCCTACCATTTAAGCTGCGAAAAAAATGGAAATTCCAAGAAAAAAATGGAATATTTAACACTAGAAATTGTGGATAGGAGAATTATGGAAGGACCCCCCACCCATTCTTACAAGCAAACACATTATTGACACCCTCAGCCTCCTCTCTTTAAATAAGGTCATTTGTTTCCCTCATAGATTCATACAATAATCAACAATTCCCACATGACAGACCATGAAGTAGAAAATGAAACGCAAAGGAGGCATGTGTGTGTAGGGAAAATTTTCTGGTCTACTGTAGTACTTAAAAAGTAGGTACTCCTTGAATTCACTTTTTGACAAGTAAGCCATTTTTAAACAAGAGTGAATTGTATGCTTATATTTAGGAAGTAGTTATACACCTGTCAAAAAGTGAATGTAAGGTCTACTCACTTTTTCAGAACTACATAGACTATAAATTTTCCACTGCAGTTGGGATGGGTCAAAAGCAGCCTATATTCAACAAGTCACAAAATTAACTTCATCTTCTGAACAACACATCATACATTCCTGAGATTCTGGATTCAATAAATACAGGAGATCAACTTTTATCCTTTGCTTTAGAAGGACATCTCACCCTCATCCTTCTTTTTATCCTTTATTTGCTTCTAATAAAATTTCTTCTTTTATCCAATTATAAACTACATAGCAATCCAAAGCCTGGGCTAGTTGTGCTTAAACATAAATAGCTCAAATTAGTGAGGAACATCTAAGTGATATACTATTCTAGCTGTCTACATAGCAGAGCCTTATAGAAGCCATATGAACCATCTCAATCTGCTGCAGGTTACAAGTGAACTTTCTTAGCTGCTAGAGGAAGTGTGGTTAATGGAGCCTAGTAATACAATATCAGAAGCAACACAAGATTGGCATAGACTCAAAACATTCTGGAAGTTAGGACAATAGACAAAACTTCTGAAGGTTACACATGAAATGTTAAAAACACTGAAAATTAGTCAAAAAGGACATGACTTCTGCTCATTATGGTGCTTTCAGGACCCTATCATCTGTTCCAATACATTAAATATGCATACTTTAACGACATAATTCCAACTCATAACCAAAATGTTTTATTGTGTTTGGGTATTGATTGTGCCAAAATAACAAAATGAACTTAGAAACCTAACCAATGCATCAGGCAAATGACAACACAATATATTATTATTTATTATTATGGAAAGTCAAATTTTGTAATAAAAAATTTATATTACTCATATTTTAATCACCCACATGTTTGTCTGTGAAAGTGCAGCATTGCAGTTCCATCTAAAAACTATACACGATAACGAAGGCTGAAATCAAGACAACTGTCATGCTCTTTATATAATAAAATCCCTCAAAAAAGTTTTAAAAAAATAACACTACAGTTCCAGTAAAACAAAATTCAGTCACTGTAGAGTCAACGGTAACTAAATCAAACATGCAATGATTAACACAAATGGTAAACAAAATTATGTATATCACTCTAAGAAATTAGGCCAATCATGAAGACAACTGCAAGATAAGAGTCACGTATTATCTAAATTCAACCTTCATCCTATATAAACAGCAGGCATACATACACAACGATGATCAAGAAGAGTCAGGTCATCCCTCCTTTACACTAAACTAAGTTCTAAAATGAACTAGACACAATTATCTAAATATAGCTCACTGCTTTCCCTGATCATCACACTTTTAAAGCAGAAAAATGAGAATACTGGGTAAGGGTATTGGACATCAAACATAAATCAATGAAGTAGTCTACACACCAATACAAAGGCAAAGATAATGGTACAACAGACTAACCTGTTGTGACCTGTCACCGTGAATAGTAGTTGCAGGAAACCCATTAAGACACAACCAGTGTTCCAGCGAATCAGCTCCCTTCTTTGTCTCCACAAAAACTAAAGTCAAAGCTTGCTGCAAAGACCAAAATCATGCATGAAATAGCCTTATAAATGATAATTTAGCTAAAGAGTTTATTCTCAGAGAGAAAGGAAATATCTATACAATGAGAAAACAAAATAGACTATACATTACACACTATAAATCTGCTATACAAACAGACATATTACATGTGCAAATGTGCAGAGAAGCATCACCTGACAGAGCTGAGACAGAGAAAAGAAGTGGAAATATTTAAGACAAGTAGACAACAAAATTCATGCATTGACCTAAAATGCCAATACAAACACACACATTTATGACTGAATGTCTCGAGTTAATAAATGTCACCCAAAACAACCCACCCAGAGTGGGTCAGGACTCAGGACAGTTTCTGAGCCAACAATAATTATCAGGTTTACTTTAAAAGTTTTTCAGTTAATTAAGCCCCATATTTTAAAAATTAAAATAAACTTGTAATCATAACCACAACCAATCAACTAAGAAAAGCCCTGAATTCATTGGTTTCATAGGTATAATCACCATTTCAGTTGCTCTAGGCTATTTTTCCCAACCCAATGCATGTATGCATCAGCAGCAGGTTGAGGTCAAAACAACTTGATACAACCCGTGTAATCCATTAGTTTCTGAAAACAAATGTATCAAGTTTTATGTAAGTGAAATGCACTTTCTGTGATAGTACCTTTCCTTGTACACCATTTGCCCTCTGTGCATGAAGAAGGTCCATGAGGTGACTTCTCTTGTCAGACTCTTGAACATACTCAACTCTTTGGACAATTAAATCAGTACTTGAGCCCACTCTTCCAACAGCCAGGAAAATATAATTTGAAAGAAAGTCAGAGGCTAATCTCTGCATATCAACCAGAAATCACAACAAATCACATAGATGTAATAGAAGTTATATATCCAACAAATAGATATTCATGTGCACTGTTAATACCTCTCAAGCCACTTATCATCTCAACTCAAATTAGAAATTGCCACTAACATTTGATTCTAAAGGCACTTGATCTTTCTAAGAATAAAGAAGGAAGATGACTGAGGGTCAAAAGACCCCTGGATGCAAGTATGTGACTCACAAATACATAAGAAATATGCATCTCAGAGCAATGACAACCTACAATGTAAAGTAAAAGTACATCTCCCTAACATAGATGAGTGCATCCAATTGAAATTCCAGCCAGCACTAAATAGCAAATAGTCCATACTATGCACCCCCCTAGAGACAAGGGGGCAAGAAAAGGAAACGAAAAAGTAAAACAGAGTCTAACCGCCCCAATGAAGTAGAAAACATAGCAAAATTAAGAAGCACATATCCAGCATATCAGAAAACCTGTATCTCTCTTGGAAATGTGGCACTGAACAGCACAGTCTGTCTGACACCTGGTGGGGGCATGTCCATTTGTTCTACAATCTTCCTTATTTGAGGCTCAAAACCCATATCCAGCATCCGATCTGCCTCATCTAAGGCCAGATATCTGATCATCTGCAGTGAAACTCTAGCTCTCTCCAACAAATCTACCAGTCTTCCGGGAGTTGCAACAAGAATGTCCACCCCTCTCTCAAGATCCCGCAACTGGAGAAAATATAACTTATTAGGATCTATGCCAAAATCTGAAAGCTCTTACCATTATTCAAAAAGTAAAATTTGATAGCCTACTCAATAACTAAATCCTAGATTCCAGATTGGATCCATTCAGCAAAATTTGCAACAGGAATAAAATCTACAAGAGCATACAGCTATAGTGACATATTTATACAGTCTCAACATACTCCCAAACTATGTTCAATAAATTATTAGCTAATTAGCAATATCTTCAGATTTTCTGACAGATACAGTAATCCACAAACTCCTATCCTACAGGTATATCAGAAAACCCTCTAATGTCCAAAATATGAAGCCTTAAGGATGAACAGTGGAAGTATGGATAACATACATAACACACCATATTTGAAAGCAAATATGACACATTTCAGACTCATTAATCGAGGTGGTGTGCCTCCCTCAAATATACAACAATATAGAACCACAGTTTTTAACCAGCTAATACCCAAGCACAGTAATACACAGATACTTTCTAACTATAGAATTGTAACATGGTTGGACAAATGAAATGGAGAATATCCTAAAAGTTTTGGTTTCCCAAGTTTTCTAAGAATTGTAGCTCCAAACAAGGATGTAGTAAAATGTTCACAGCTGGAACTGCCTAAAACTATGAGTTTGACAATAAAAGTCTAAAGGTTATACTCTGGTATGTGCTATGAAAAATGGTAGGACTAAAGTTCACTTAAAGCTAAAATGACCACGTATAAGGCTACCATGTTAAGCTGTGAGCGAACTCAGAGCAGTTCCAATTATAGTAGAATACTTTAGCTGATATAGACAAATTGATGATACAAAACATATCAGAGTCTATCAATTTATAGTAAACACTGACAAAAGATACCTACATACACAATTACACATCTTATCTTATATCAGTATACAAAGCAAATATTTCTCAAGACTTTCTAATTACAATTATATATCCACATCAACAGTCAATTCAATATGCATGTGCAAAATTTAAATTATCAACCTGAAAATGATAAAATGTAAAGTTGATGGACATAAGTTACACAATCAAATCCCAACAAAATAAGAACATATTCTAAATCTCTGACCAAAAGAATAAAGCCAACCCCAGTAAAATCCCAAGCATGAATACGTGCAAACAGAGAACATATCTACCAATAATAGCAATCAAACTCACTCAAAGTCATCTTCCAAGAGTAAAGCATATGCACTTATACACTGTCCAGCTACTAACCAAACTGTGGATACTGGATAGACACATAATCAGCCATATATGCAACCATAAGAAAAAAGAAATATATAATGGTAACAAGCCCATGAATGGATGACACATTGACAAGATTTGCACAACAGAAAATCAGGGATAAAGAAAATCCACAACTTAACTAACACCGAGAAAATCAATATACTTAAAACAGAAAAAGGGGGGCCTTACATCTTAACCATATCTAAACTAAATTCCTCCACATAAAACCATTACATCTCACATACATTTGTATCGTCCACAAACCATCACAACGTTATATTTCTTCATACAGAAAATAAGTTATGTATATTTAGTAATATTTATTAACTTTATCTTCAGTAAGATTAACCATCTTCAGATCATATAAATACCAAACAATCTTTTCAACCCCCTTAATCCAATCAAGAAAGAGTTGGAGCTATATAGGCATACATAACCTTAAATTTAAGATTCCATCAACATTGAAAGGTACAATAAGGCTATTATTAAAGAAAACATAAAATGGATGCAATGAGACTTTAAGCAACTAGCCATTTAAAAGCTGGATAACCAAATAACTCAAATATTTTTAGATATTCCAGATAAATAATCAAGAAACACCTTGGATCCAGATCCCAATCATATCAAATACTTGGTTCTCACATGTGAAGAAAGTAATTTTGCTAAGTAATTGGAACAAGGTGTATGGGTACCAGAGTGAGAAAGATCTATAGTATAATGGCACTCAAATTCACTGGATGCATGTGTTTGTGATTTACCAATCAATAAAACATTAAAGATAATAATTGAAACAACTATCAAGAATATCATCACATGGACTCATAATTAGTTGTCGGAAAAACAAAGTAAAGAACAAGATGAAACAAAATAAAAAGAAAGGACAGAAACCTGCTGGTTTATTGGTGCTCCACCATAAGCAACAACCACCCTAACCCCTGTTTGGTATGAAAACTTCCTAGCCTCTTCATGTATCTGAAACCAAATTACAACATTTCCGATATTTTTCACTGCAAAACTGTGTCCAATTAAAAGTGTGTCATAATACATGGTCAATATAACTGACTCACTTGCATTGATAGCTCCCTAGTTGGTGAGAGAACAAGTGCAAGTGGATACACTGTACGCACCCCACGAGGTGGCCTCTGCACAGGTTGGCCCCTCATAATTCCACTGATAATTGGGAAACAGAAAGCAGCTGTCTTTCCAGAACCAGTCTGCGCACAAGCCATCAGATCCCGTCCAGCCAAGGGATATTGGTATGGCATGCCGCTGAACAGGTGTTGGCTTCACATATTTGCACCTTCTGATATTCATATTAAGTGCTTCACCCAAGTCAATCTCTGCAAATGTATTCACAGGTGGGGGCACATTTTCACCAGTGGTCTCCACTGGAATGTCTTCATATGCATCAAAATTTATTCCTGTATTCTCCTGCTCACTAAATGCCTGTTCTGCACCATCCTCATCTACAAAAGGATTGGCTTCCCGTTCCCTACCACGATCCCAACCACCACTTCTGTTTCCCCATCCACTTGTGCGGCCAGTGCCACCATACCCAGAACGGTAATCATTTCTGGGTGTAGCCCAAAGTGATCCAGCATTTCCAGCACTAGCATTACCAGCACCAGTACCAGAACCAGAACCAGAACCAGGACCAGAACCAGAAGCAGAAGCAGAAGCAGAAGCAGATGTAGGGCTACTATATGCTGGAGCAGGGGACTCTGCTGATGGTGGACGGTTCCTCAGATGGGGAGGAACATAAACTGGTCGCGAAGGAGCTAAAGGGTTACCAGTTCCTGCATTTTTGTTAGAAGAACCAGGACCTGCATTTTCAGCTGCAGAATTTGCAGCCAAATCTGCCCATGAAGTTCGCATAGTCAATAACAAATTCTTGTTGTCTACAGTTGTCCACAAAATTCCAAAGGAAATCCCTCCTTTCCAGAAAAGGGATAACTCCTTTATGGAGCAAAAACAATCCTTTGTCGAAATAGAGAAATACTCTTCAAAACGCACAAAATTGTTCAGAACCAGCCCTGCAACGAAATGAACTTCAATCAGCACCTAGAGACAACCGCTCCAAACCTCTTGGCATCTCGATCTCATAAAATTTAAGGGAAAAAGAAAGGGGGGTGAATAAGCCAAGCACACATAAGATGACATCAAATACAAATTACAAAGATGCAGACAATGCACAGCATAAATTACAAACGAGAGGAACGCAATAGAAGCATAAAACCGAGCACAACTTCGTGAACCCGACAAAAATGTAACAACGTCAAATAAAACCAGTGTTTCATTACCCTGAAATCCTCCCACCCACAGAAACCACTCTCAAATAGAATTATAGCAGAAACAAACTGCTCTAGAACGGCCAACCAAGTACAATGCCTTCGTAAGACAAGCACGAAAAAACCAAAAACGAAAAAAAAAAAAAAAAACGAAAAACACACCACGCCCATGGCGGTGTTGGTGTTACCAATACACGAACGAAGAAAGAGACATGCACAGGGAAGAGAGAAGAGCGATTTGCGCACCTGTGTCGCGAGGATAAAACCCTAAATCGGAGGGGGAAGTGAGGAATGTGGAGGATCCAGAAACCCTAATTTGGGTTAGGTTGCAGAGAGACAGAGAGAGAGAAAAGAGAAGCGCCTTCAAAGTTGGATACAAAAATATCTTTTCTTTTCAGCCTCTTTTCTTTGCTTTTCTCTTTCTCTCTCTCTTCAAGCAATTAAATGTAATTTAAATTTTAAATTAATTTAATTAGTTTTAGATAATTTTATTGGATGATTTTCAAAAGGCATAAAAAGGAGAGAGAAGAAACGGGATGAAATTCAAAATAAAAGGTCGTCAACGAAGGAACGGTCTCAAATACCAAACTCCCCTTTCTCTGTTTTTCTCTCTATCTTCCTTCCCACCTTCCCACCTCGTAGCGTTATGTCCGAACACAGCATCCAGCAATTCTTCACTTACTAGTTGTTACTACTGCGTTCTTTTGTGTTTTCTGGTACAAAGTTACTACTGCGTTCTAAAAAAACGTTTTGATATTCTTAAGATATCGGTAACGTTAGATTGGTTTTTTTTTTATTAAAAAAAATGTCATCTATTAAAATAGCGTAAATTACACTTCATCCTTGAGATTTTGTTTATATGACATTAAATTCAGTTTTTGCCACCAGTGAGTATTAGTTTGAGGACAAGAGGTTTGGATTCTCTTAAAAACCTATTTCAATGATAAATATTTTATTATGTATAAAATTAAAATTTTTTTAAAAATTTATTTTAGTGGTAGATGTTCCGTTCTATATAAAATTGAAATTAATATTTATTGAGTTATAAAAATCATGTAAGGAATATTAGTCTAATGTCACATTCTCAATTCTTACTAAGATTCAACATTAAAATAGTAAAATTTTCGGAAATATCTCTTGTAAGGAATGGTTCTACTTTTTTTTCAAACTATTTACTTATGCACCATCAATAGTTTAGTATTTACGTTTTTACTTTTAAGTTCAATTCAAAATCAATAACACAAAGCATGAGTTACTTGTTAGTATATGGCTAAATTATAAAAAAACTTAAAATCCATATGAGTTGAATTACAAGCTTATTGGCTAATAATTTTACTATAGTGGCCTTTATGATTAATTGTACATTAATAGAATTTGATATTTATATTATTTTTTAAAAAATTTAAAAGTAATTAATAGTATTAAAGTATAGTGTTAACCTTTTTGAGAGAGTGACGAAGAGCAGTGAAACTTCCTTTTTTGAAAAGAAAAAATAAAAATATATGAGATGCAAAAAGAGATTTATTCTAATCTTTTAGAGAGAATGACGTACGTAAAAAATAAAGTCATCATCAACTATTTTATTCCATTAAAAAATGGAATGAATATCTAAAAACATGGTTTACATTACCTATTTAATATATGGTTCTCAAAAAAATGAATTAAGTAGGTCATTTATTACTCAAAAATATTTTTTATTTTTATATATCACATTTTGTCATATATATTATCAAAAATGATAAATGATTAAGACAATAAATAAGTAACTAATTAGTCATTATTATAGACAACAAATTGTAAACTCACAACATGTAGCATAAAAGTAATAAATTTAGAAATTCTTTATTTTTTCAAGAAAATAATATTAAGTTAATTAAAATAAATAATTTTAAAAATGAATATTTTAAATAGAGGTTTTCAAAATGAGTGATAAAGATAAAATTTATTTCAAAAATGTTTTTAAGTGAATTTCACAAAAGATTTATTTTCAAAAATTAATTTCACAAAAGATTGACTATTAATTTTTAATAATTTCAAAAGAGTTTTATTTTAATTAATTTCAAAAAATATTTATTTTAAAAAAGAATTTAAATCCATCACTATCACAAGTCAGAATTATTTAATTTGTTCATATTTATTAGTTTTTTATTCCTTATGAGGAACTATTTTTTAATCATAAAAGTTAACCTGAGACATTATTACTAATGAAATGCAATGACTAATATGATATGTACATGATAAATATCATTAAAATAAAATTAATAATTTGATTTAGATTTTATTGGAGATTATATAAAGCCCTACTAACACTTTTAGCAAAACAAATGAGATTTTTTTCACTTCAGAAATATCAAAATATCATTACTGTCACTGTTTTCTAATTTTGATTATTTTGTTTTCGGTATCTTAGTATATGTTTATATTGACTTATTTTATAGTTAAAATAACTTATAATCAAAATCTTACTGAGAGAGTTTTTGAAAAAAAAATAATTTTTTCCTAAAAATAAGCTTTCCCAAATATAGATTTAATCTATTATTAATTTTATTTATTAATGATGAAGCAATAAATGTCATAAAATAAGTATATTTTAAATTAACTTATTTTGTAATTAAAACAGTTTATAATCAAAATCTTATTAAAAGAGCTTTTAAAAAAAATTTCTTAAAAGAAAAATTTTGCCAAACATGGGTTAAATAGAAAAAGCCCAATGACCATACTTAAATTAACCAAACAAAATAGAGCCAACAACTAGCCAATTTAATTTATTAATTAAGATGACTAAATCTGAAATTATAATTATACATGATAATTGATTAAAAATATAATTTAATACATAAACTTAAACTTTATTAGAGATTATCTAAAGCACTCTCAAAAAAAATCAAACTATGGCCACTATTACTTGTTAATTTTAATTATTTCGTGGTCAGTATCTCAATTCATTATTAATTTTGTTTATTATGATAATGAAATAAATATTATAAGAATAACTGATAAAAAAACCTATGATCATACTCAAAGATAACCTAAACAAAATAAAGCCAATAACCCACTAAAATTAAACTCCGAAAAAATATGAAAACCTTCAAACTAGCCCAAAAGAAAAATTTAAGTATAAAGGCTGGAACTCAATCAGATTAATATGGTAGTTAGGTCAGTGGAGCATAGGCATAGAGCCTTGATATACAACACTTGGGATTGATCCTAGATGGGGACGATCCCAACCCCCAGCACCCCCACCCTCGGACCAAAAAAAGAAAGATTAATATGAAAAATAGGATAGAAAACCAAACGTGGCAAGGCTGCCCCATGGGCTTGTGGTTGTTGGCTTATGTAAAGTTAAGTATTGAGGTTTGGTGGCAGTTGCTATTTAGAACTATGGCTAATCGTGTGTGTGTGTGTTCAAGGGATGGTTTTAAGGCTTGATTAGGAGTTGAACAGTAAGCGTATATTTAGCAAGGAGTAAAAATGAAAAGTATATTTTCCTAGAATTATATACAAATTTTATCTAAAAAATTTAGTCTCTATTTTTGCTCTCACATCAAAAATATCCTAAGCATGATGGTGCGTGGGCGATAAGAGGCTTTTGATTTTTGAATCTTGGTCGTGGCTTGGAGGTGCCATGTCATTTGGAGAAGTGAGAGGGACAATTTTGGTAAGGCTTGAATGTGGGTATGGTACGTGGCTGGGGTTGTTGTGCTGGAAGGGGATGCTATGGGTTCAAGAGCATTTTGGAATGAGTTGGAGGCTTGGTTGAAGCGATGGCAGTGTTGGAAACGCGACTGGGACTGTGCTTTAGGAGGGGTGTGATGCGAGGTGCAGGACGTGTAGGTGCGTTTGTGCTATGGGTTGCATAGATCTAGGAAGCTTTCATGGTGGGACTTACTAGGGGAGTTTCACAGAAAAATTAGAATTTAATTGTGTAGCTACTGAATGGAAAAGTTAAAACTTGAACATAACCACGGATAGAAATCAATAAAAGAACATAGAAACTGGAGATAATTTACCTTCAACTGAAACTTGAAAGCTAAAAAGGATGAAAACTTTTTGCTCTTTGCCCTCAGAATTTTTAAGTATGTACTTTCACTTTTTTTCTTAGCCTCTTGATCTATCCCTTTAAATAGACTTAGATTTCTAACTATCAGATAAACTTAAATTTATTCTTTATTATTTTATTAAATTAATTAATTGGCAAGATAAATATTAGAAAATTTATTTTTCTTTTTTTCAACACCTTATTGAAGATAAAATGAAAAAATAAAATAAAATTGGCTGGATAAAATATGATGTTTACATATGTCATGCTAGAAAACCTTGAGGAGTAGAGTATAATTTACTTATAGTATTTTAATATGAATTGAGTTAGTCTAATAATATTTATTATAGTATTCAATGTATTTTATTTAATAGCATTTATTAAATTCAACTCAGTATTGTAATTCATTGTATTTATCTTAATATGGAATCAATTTTAACTTTTTCACTAAAAATAGTTTTATCATAATTGTGTTAATATTCATTGTAACTATCTTATAAAGGAATCAATTTTATTTTTTCATTAAAAATAGTTTTATTTATCTATCTTAAAAAAGAATTTGAAAAAGTGAGATATAAGAATAGTAATTCCATTTAAATTGTATTAATATTTAGTATATTTATTTTAAAATTATGAGAGAAAATTTTGAATATAATATATAATAATAGTAATTTCATTTAAATTTAGTTAGCATTATCTAATAATATTTATTATAATATTTAATATGCCTTATTTAATAATATTTATTAGATTTAAGTCAATTTTATTATATGTATACAGTAAATAAATTATAATTATGTGTAATTTATCTTATTTATTTTAAATATACTTATGACATCATTTAGTTCAACTTGGTTGAATTGATTCAACTATGAATTTTTTTTTAGTTGAACTGATTTTAAAATATTTTATAAGAAGACATTTACTCAATATTTAACGTAACTAACTTCATGTAAGGCTACATGCTCACTTGGGTACTGAAACACATATTACAAATTTTTAACCTCCATTATTTTTATTCAGCAATACTCAAATTTTTTGCATTTATTTATATATTCATGTATCTATTATTTTTTATATTAAGTGTCACAATTTAATAATGAAATTAAAAAGCATAAATTTCAAAGTTCCATGAAGGAAAAAAAATTGAACTACTGGAATACAAAAGGATTTGTCCCTCTTTTTTGAAAAATCTTTTACAAGATGTTTGGTTCAAGTTTTAAAAAAATATTATTGAAAAAAGTATTCCCCATAGTTATAGTTTTGGAAATAATGATTGTCATGTTTAGATAATGAAAAACGATGAATGAAGGCATAGATAGTAATTATGGTAGCTGACGATTACCGATGACAATGTGATGGTAATTTTTGATAATGTAGTGATAGAGGAATGGAGATTTTGGACAATTCTTATCACAAAAAATTCTCATACCAGTGAAATGTTTCAAACCCACATCTTCCCATGTGATGAAAGTGTAGGAATATTTGATAAAATTCATTCTTAGCAATCATTTTTATCTAAGAATATTTTTTAAAATTTTATACATAATATTAGAATCTAAAATGGTATCTGGTTTGTTTTATATTTTCATTTTTACTTGATATAATTTTTAATAATAATTACAAAAATATTATCTTGTTTTTATTTTATTTTTTTCTTTTAAAATTTTGGGAAGAAAATGGTAAAAACCAAAAATTCATGTTCTTACTATTTTTTTATAAAATTTTAAAAAAATAGAAAATAAAATAAAAATAAAATGGAATTTTTGTAATTATGAATAAATATACATCAATTTAAAATTAAAATAGAAAACAACTCAAATACTCTCTAAATCTTTCTCAAAATAAAAAATATTTCACAAATTAAATGCATGTTAACTTCTTTGTTCTTCTTCACTATCATAAAAGAGAAAACTTGTTTGCATTATAATAAATGCACTTTCTATATATACATTGTGACAAGAAGACAATGAATATAAATGGTTAATCTAGAGAGTTTTATTCTCTAACTTCTTATAAGATTTTTGATCTAATACTTTTATAATTATCTAATCACTCTAATAATCTTATTAGGTCTCTAATGTCGTATTTATATTATTGATTAACTACTAAGAGTATAATATTACTGTAAAGTATACTAACTAATACAATTCCTATCAATATCTATCCTTTAAAAAATAACTTTGTTCTCAAAGTTAATGAAAAGAAACCAAATCTAAAACAATACCAAAAACAATAATCTTGAACTTCAAATTTCAACAGGGATATTGTCCAAATGTTCAAAATTGCATAAAACCTCTTGTTGCCATAAATTTGGATGAAATCCATTTTTTTTTTCCTTAGCACGGTAACCAATATGAGAATCCATGATAAAAATTAATGTTCTGAAAACCAAACCGGACCGGCAGGTTCGACCGGTCGGACCGGGAACCGGTTCCCTCCTCGGTTCGGGCTATGTCCCAGAACCGGAGGGGTCAAAAACCGGTCAAGCACCGGTGAACCGGTGTCAAACCGGGTGAACCGGTCAAACCGGTACCGGTCTGTACGGTTACCGATTTTGAACTTTTTTTTTCGGACCTCCTTAACTGAAACGACGTCGTTTTGTCCCAAATTTAAAAAAAAAAAAATGAGACGGCGTCGTTTTCAATGAAACGGGTTGAAAACCCTCAGTGCTCGGGTCCGCCTCGCACGCGAACGCGCACCCGCAGCCTTCGTCTCCGTCTTAAGTCAGTCGCCTCTGCACCACGTCCTACATCGCGTACCGCAGTCAGCTGCTCTGAAGACGAAGACGAAGATGACGAAGGCGATGAGGAAGAAGAAGAAGACGATGACGTGGTTTTTAGTTTTTTAGTTTTTACTTTCAATTAATACGAACCAGAGGAAGAGAGAGAGAGAGAAACGGAGTGTGAGATACTGAGATGACAGAGATTAGAGACAAAAGAATAGTATGAGTGTATGATGGGCTTTTCGAAAAATGAAACGAAATATCTATCTTTTGGCCGCTTAAAATCGTACGGAAGCCTGACTTTGGGGTGTAGGAGGAGATTCTAAAGATTTGCAGCATGTAGCATCATATTTGTCCGTACTCAATTTATTAGTGAAATGAAAGGAAAGCTTCTTCCATTTAATGCAAAAAAAGAGGTAGTCTTATCTAATTAAAAGATTTTTTTTTCATGCTACTTTTTGGTTTTTATGTGATAATGAGAGAGAAAGAGTAAATTATGAAAATATTTAAGAGTATTCAGTAACTATAAATCAAAGAACAGATATATTATATTATTGTATAAATTAATATTATGTTACTTATATGAATATAATATTTTTTTTACTTTATGATATTATTTTTTTATGTTTTAAATAATTTTATTATTTATTTATATTATATTTTTATACATTTTATTTATTTTATTAGTATATAAATAATTATATATATATATAAATATATTTATATTTATATATAAATATAAATATATATTTAATTATATTTCGGTTCGACCACGGTTGAACTATTAAACCTTGAATCAGTACCTCGATTGGTTTAGTGACCGGTTCGATTTTCATAACCTTGATAAAAACTAAAGAAACCTACTGGTTCACGTGAAAGGAAAAATTGCAGCACGTGCTTGATATTTTGTAAGTGACATGGCAATGGAGAGGCCCAATTCCTCTTACTCCGAATACAACCCATTGGAGAGAAATCAGAGTCTGGTGAGTCATTTTTGCTTTATTGTCATTTCCTTCTCTCATCTCCGAACTCCGATCTCCTCCAAGTGTCAGCATAATTAATTCCTCCACCAATTCAGAACGATTGGAGTAGAATGAATTTAGATTATTTTTCTTGACCGATTCACTCACATGAGCACCATCATCTTTTAATGGCTCTAATTTCTACTTAATGTGCAGAGAAAGGAACTCTTCCTCTGCCTTTCCTCCGGCTCTTCTTGCACATTGCCGGCGGTGTGAAGCCATGCTTAATGGCATCCATAGTGGTAGAAGGCACAGGAATGTTCTTGGACCCAATTCTTGATGATGTTCTAACAGTAGAAAAAAGTGACGGTAGCTTTTTGGCTCCAGCTTCAATGTTTTTTTCTTATTGAATTAAAAGAAAATTTGTCGATTTTATCACATACATTGCTACCTGAAGATCTGGAAATTGCTGATTCAATCCTATCCTTGTCCCCATCTACATGAATTTCTTTCGCAATACTCACATTTCTGAAAATTTCCCCTTCGTCCAAGAAATCCTACTCAAGAATTACTTTGGATACGAAAGGCTTATTGTTTTGAGTCATCCCAGCAATGTTGCCATTAGAATCTTGATTCTGAATGATCTCTGGTTTTGTCTTCTCTCCAGACGAATTCTTGTGCTCTACAGTGGCAGTGTCAATGTTATCCTCCGAACTCTCCAAGATTTTAATGGAAATTTCAGCTTGAACACTGATGCGTTGTCCTTATTTTCTGTTGCTGAATGAAATCTTGTATCATATTGTTGTTGATTATCTACTGCTGGATTCTTTGTGATGATACCCTCTGATGCATCGATTCCTTTAGCATTCCTTTAAGGAAAAAGAATATATAAGCCTTTTATATTTTAAATCATTTGTAAATAGATTTTTAAACTTTAAAATTATCATAATTAGTACTTAAATTATAATAATTATACAAATCAACCTTTTATTTACTTTTCATCTATTCTAAATTCAATAAAAAAATATTTAAAGTGAATAAAAAATAGATGAAAAGGTTAATTTATATAATTATTATAATTTAAGTACTAATTAAGACGATTTTAAAATTTAAAAGCTTATTTGCAAATGGCTTAAAGTTTAGGAGATATATATATTTTTTTCCCTTCCTTTAATGTCATTCACACATTGCATTATTCTTGTGCGTGTTGCATCCATACAGTCTTTGGTGATTGTTGCACTTAAGTACAAACACCTCTATTTGATTCAAATATGATTCTTTCTCCATTGATTAATTTCACAGAAATAAAAGTACTAATTGATAAGAACATAATGGATATAAATGATTAATCTAAAGAATTTTGTTATCTAATCTCTCATAAGATCTTTGATCTTATACTTTTATGATTATCTAATCACTCTAATGATCCTATTAGGTCTCTAATGTCTTATTTATATTATTGATTAACTACTAAGAGCACAATATTACTACAAAGTATACTAACTAATACAATTTCTATCACATTGGAAACATTTAGTTTATTAACTAAATTAAAATATCTAGTCAGTGAGTTTAAAATTATAAATGTTCAATCTACTTTTAATCTGTCCATTACATATACTACGTTATATATCATATATATGTCCATAAGAATTAGTGCAAAAGAGGATGTTGTCTAAAGAATTAATAAAAATTTATAATCAAAATACTGTTAAAAATGTAGTCAAAAAATTATTTTTAAGTAAAATTAAGAAAAATCAAACACATACACAATCTATGATAATTAATATTATATATTATTATTTTAAGTATATATTTAAATTAATTTATTTTGTATTTAAAATAACTTATAATTAAAATTTTATTGAGAAAGTTTTTGAAAAAAATATTTTTTTTTAAATAATCATTCCAAAACATGCATTATCTCTTTAACACATAATAACATATGCATATTTTTTTTATAGTTTTCTATTTAAAAATTAAAAGAGAATAAAAAATTTTAAAACACTACATACTAATAATAACTTATTAGCTTTTTTCCAATAATTTTTAAATTTATAACTATAATATTCTATTTTTTAAAAATACAATCGTATTTTAGAGTTATCAAATAAAGTTTTGCACAATCAATATAGATAATAGAAAATAATAGAAATTAGTGATAAATGTTTTCAAATAATAAAAAATAGTCCATATTTAGTTCTTATAGATTCATTTAAAATATGGATCAAACCAAGCTAATAAGAACATTTTGCATTGCTTAAGAATTATAGGGACCTTTTTAAATTATTTTAAACTATAGGGACAAAACTGAATTTGAAGTAAAATTATAGCAATCCAACCCAATGAATAATTTAACCTACTTTGTTTTTAGTAAAATAAAGTTATGGGGACACGTGACTATATTCCAAGATTAGTGCCTGTCATATGATTTGACAATAATTTATAATAGTACTTATAATTCGTTTATCAGTGAAAATTGAACTTAAACCTTATAAATGAAGTGTTTTGAAACTTACCAATTTCACCGAGCTACGTTGACTATGTGTAATAAATACTAGATACAAATAATGACAAATCTATAAACTTGAGCACGTACAAAGCAACATACATACATAAAAAAAACTTTATTTATAACTAAAGTTTTACTTATATCTTCTAGTAAATTTTTTTTTACCTATATTATATTAATATATCAAAATTAAATTATGTAAATATCATCTAAAATTGCAATAACAACTTTTGAAATTTATATTAATAGAACATTATATATAATAATAATAATAATAATAATAATAATAATAATAATAATAATAATAATAATTGATTTTTTCCAACTAAGAACACTAATACTTATACCAACCATGAATTTTTGTTTCAAATAAAATACCAAAAATTATGAACAGGAAAGGAAATACCTTCATATAATGGCCATCCATAATTTCCAAGATATTATGAACATCATATTGATTCTAAGTGTCATGATAAATATTAGGAATTAAATCATACGAATATTTACGCAAAAGAAAGAGGATATAAGATATATTAACTTTTAAATTTAGTACTCCATATTTGTAACTGATTTACTCTGTTCTTATAAACTACCAAAAAGTGTAATTGTAATATAATTTATATAAAATTTTTCAAATTACAATAATAACGGTTGGAATTTATATTTCAACATTTGTATATGTGAAAACCAAAAAAATATTTGAGAAAATTCTTACTTGTTTATATCCTCACTTTTCTCCAACTCCTCATATATAAGTTGTTGGCTACATGATATGATGTTGTCTGTTAGACAATGAAAAAGACAGTTTTGACATTTTTAAAAATTAAATTAATAAAATAAAAAAAATAAAAAAATAAAATTTATAAGTGAGTTAAAATTTAAAAGATTAAATTAATAAAATTAATTTTTAAAAAATAATATTAATAAATAATATATTTTTAAATATGAAAAATAATATTTACTTTTAAAAAAATTTGCTTTCTTTTCTTTTTATAATAACCCGGGCTTCAAGGCCACCGGCCCAAGCCCTAAACGGGTTTACGGTCCTGCTTTACTTCTTCACGCTTCACACCACTCTGCCTCTGTCTTTCCCTGACGCCGTTGCCGTCGCCAAAAACACCGAAACCGTCTTCGACATCCTCCCCAGTGGCCTCTTGCCGGACTCCGTCGTCGACGACGGCATTTTCGTCGTCGTTTTGGAGAAGCCCTGCTACGTCAAGTTCGATTACCTTGTCTACTACGACAGCACTGTCACCGGCAAGCTCAGCTACGGCTTCATCACCCACCTCAAGGGCATTCAGGTCCAGAAGCTCAAGGGCATTCGTTCTTGCCGTGACTTCGTCACCGCTTCTCCTTGTCTTCGATCCTCCAAAGGGCTCGTCCAGGTAGTTTTCCGCTTTCTTCTATCTGCTATCTATTGTGGGCTTGGCAATATATTCTTGAATTTTTTTATTTAATGTTTGATTGGACTGAATTTGAAGCTGGGATTAGGACGCATCCCATTCAATTAGGGAATTAGAAAGAAGAGAATTTTAATTAGTTTTTGGTTCCCTTTTGTTACTATGTCATGCTTGTGAATTTCCCCCTTGAGTGAGTGATTGATTAAAGTTTCTCCCTTTTGGGTAAAATTCATATTATTTTAACTTTTTGAAACATTTTGGTTAGATTTGCCTGCTTACAAATCAAGGTTAGCCCTTTGCACAGCATAACTGGACATTATTAGGTACTTTGGTAGGTGGGTTTCCCTGTTTCCAGGACCTGTGACAACTAGGTTTGACCATTGCACAGCATAACAGCACATAGTTTAGTTTCCTAGTCAGTATGTGACGTATGATATTATGATGGAGCATGGATCAGGATCCTCTCTTGTTAGTGAAATAACAAGAGAGTGTTTTCTTAGAGAGAGAAAGGCACAAAAGGTTTCAAATTTGAAAAGTGAAATTTATAACTCATCATTGTGGGTCCTAAAATATTATAATTTGTATCTATCTCTCTCCAACAAGATAGTCTTAGTCATAGGAGAGGATCCAAATTCTATAGTAAACTCAGGGTACTTGTTGGACTTGGACTCTTTGTTACTCATAGTAGATATGATCTGATAGGCTAGCATGTGAAGAAGTTGGATTAGATCCGTAGCTGTCTACAACAACACATGTTGACTTATTGGGTTTATTTAAGTAAAACTAGCTGCTATAAGTGGTGATTGAATATTTATCTTGTATAGCTATTTCAATTCTAAATATTCAACGAGGAAATTCCGAGCTGATAGAGTCATAGGTTAGATGGTACAGTGAGGGTGTCTTTGTATCGCTGGGAGGGGAATGGTCAATTCAAGTGTATGTTTTAAGTCCAAATATACTTATATAAGCATTGAAGCTAAGTATAGGAAAGAATCGATGAGATTTTTTGTCACTGTGTTTGAACTTTGAAAGCAATGCTTAAACTAATATCTATCTGTTTAGATCTGCTGTAGCTTACATAATGTGCTATTAGTTTCCTGAAAAACGTGATCTATGTTATGAGATTCAGTGTTTATACTTATATGTGTGTGTGTATGTGATGAGATGTAGATCAATTTAGTGAAGATAGACAAGAGACCAACCAAACTACATTATAGAGAAGTTGAATGGATTGTCAATGCAGTCAATATATGCCCCTTGGGCAATGTAAGGCACGCAAACAATGCAATGGATTATGGATCTAATTGGTAGAACATTGAATAATATCCTTGCGTTCGGCCCTCGGGGTAACCCATCCGAGAAATTCTCAACGGCGGCAGCATTTTCCTCCAACTCATACAAAATAGCGGCTATTGTTCTGTTTTCTGTTGGTTAGTTTTTTTGAATTCAGGTATAAAAGAAAAGAACAATGCTTTTATGCTACCTATTTATCTGAAATGAAAGTAGTAGTTGAATCAAAGGAACCATACCCAATCCATATTCAATTCGAGCATGCTCTAGGAACAATTTTGAAATGGACAACATGCTTCCTTGTACATTACAACTTTGTTTCTTTTGTTCATTACCGTTTTGGGACAAATTAATTTTATTTATTCTTCATTTGTCTTTTCCTCAGATTATGCTAAGTCCCAATTAGGTGAATGAAGACACTGGCCTAAACCAAGTGTGAAGCGAACTGGGTGGATTTTTTTTTCTTTTGAGCGACAAGTTTTTGAACTAGTTCAGGTGCTAGCTACCAATGTCTTCTAAGAGAGCTTCACTCCTTACAATTAGTTCTCTTTCAAAGTTATGCAACAGGTGCTCTTCACACAACATTGTCGATTGTATCAAAACAATTAATTCGTTGAAGACTATAAGCACTGCTGCTGAAAAGTCAGATTTTCAATTTTCTGGTGGTTACCATGTAGATGATTCTCTGGGTTATCAGCAAAATCATGCTGGGTTTTATCGTGAAAGCCAAAATAACCCAGATTCTCATCAGCTACTGAATAGGCAAAGTCCAGATTATGTTGTTCAAGCAAATGCAACTGGGTTTTGTGGAGGAAGTTCGGTGGAAAACCAGGATCGGGGTTATACGGAAGGTGTTCGAAATGAATATGTGAATAAACGAGCTGAGCATGGTGGAAATTTTAGTGGGTCCTATGGAAATAATCATGGTATTTCAGATCAAATCTTGTATGGAGCCGGTCATATTGCAGATAGAGGTCACCTAAATGTCTCCAGAAATGTAGTTCAAAACAAATTGGTTGGGAATAGTGGAAGCGTCGATGGGTACTATGGTCAAAGCAACTCAAAAATGCAAGAGAACGTAATTGGGGCATGTGTTGATAATTCAAGGGGCTTTGGGAAGCATCCAAATGCATTTGTTGAGAACCATAATTGGACACAAGAACCTAGAGAAAGGATGCAGTATCCTAATGCATATAGTTCTCCTAGGCCTTTTTTAGAGTCTAAGGGAAATGATAAAGGGAACCTTGCTCACAACATTGGTCATTATCAGCAGTCACCAAATGATCAATACCTGGTGAGTAATGAAATGTGTCAACAATACTCAAGTTCTGGACAATTTCAGCAGAATCTAAATGATGGTTGGCATTCTCCAAACTTGAATACTGTACAGAGATCAATGGTCGGTTCTCATCTATCAAGTAATGCAAATCCTGATGGTGAATCAGCTAAGGCATCCAATGAGAGTCCATTTAGAGGTACCCTTGAGGAACTAGATAGTTTCTGCTTGGAGGGTAAAGTGAAGGAAGCAGTTGAAGTTTTGGATTTGTTAGAAAAGCAGCATATTCCTGTGGATTTGCCTCGATTTTTGCAATTAATGCATAAATGCGGGGAGGCTAAATCTCTAGAAGAGGCAAACATTATACACAGACATGTTTTACAATATCTGTCACCTCTCAAAGTCAGCACATATAATAGAATATTGGAGATGTATACAGAATGTGGTTCTATGGATGATGCATGCAAGGTGTTCAATAATATGCCAGAGCGCAATTTGACTACTTGGGATACTATGATAACACAGCTTGCGAAGAACGGGTTTGCAGAAGATTCAATTGATTTATTTACTCAATTTAAAAAATTGGGACTGAAACCTGATGGTCCGATGTTCATTGGGGTTTTTTCTGCATGTAGTATGCTAGGAGATATTGACGAGGGAATGCTGCATTTTGAATCCATGAGCAAGGATTATGGCATTGCACCATCTATGGCTCATATTGTCAGTGTCGTAGACATGTTTGGCAGTATTGGTCATCTTGATGAAGCCTTTGAGTTCATTGAAAAGATGCCAATGGAGCCAAGTGCTGATGTATGGGAGACCTTAATGAATCTATGTAGAGTTCATGGGAACATTGAGCTGGGGGATCGTTGTGCTGAACTTGTTGAGCAGCTGGATCCGTCTCGCTTAAATGAGCAATCAAAGGCTGGCCTTCTACCTGTAAAAACTTCGGACCTGACAAAAGAGAAAGAAAAGAAATTATCTAGCAAAAATCTTCTAGAAGTAAGAAGCCGAGTCCATGAATATCGAGCAGGAGATACTTCTCATCCTGAAAATGATAAGATATATGCTCTTCTTAGAGGTCTGAAGTCACAAATGAAAGAAGCTGGCTATATTCCAGAGACAAAATTTGTGTTGCATGACATAGACCAGGAAGGCAAGGAAGAAGCTCTTCTTTCCCACAGTGAGAGACTTGCTGTTGGTTATGGTCTTCTTAGCAGTTCTGCCCGCTCTCCCATTAGGGTAATCAAGAACCTCCGTGTTTGTGGTGATTGCCATACTGCACTGAAGATTATTTCTAAGCTTGTGGGAAGAGAACTCATCATTCGAGATGCTAAAAGATTCCACCATTTTAAAGACGGGCTATGCTCTTGCCGGGATTATTGGTGAACAACATGAACTTAGGTACTGTCGACCTTTTTCATATTGATATTCCCCCTTTGTTACTCATTTGATACGTAAATATTTTAAAACCGAAGTGGCTGCTAATTGTGCAATCAAATTGTTATATTGCTTAGGTAGTTAAACTTGACTTAACATGATACAAATCATACACACTCTGGTCCCCATCCCCCGTGTTTGATGTTAAATATTGTGTGGTTAGTTATTTAGAATTTTTTTTTTTTGGGATAAAAGAAGAAATTCATTATGATAAAGAGAAGAAAGTTACAAGGGATTTGGAGGATGAGTATGTCTTGTCACAAGAACAAGCATAGGCTACTTAGGCGGTGGTCACTGGTTCAAGAAGGACTACGGTCTCTTATCAATGGTTGGATTGGGTGTTTGTGTGTTTTAGAGAGGTTATTTTGTTTTAAGTCCATACCTAAGCAAATAGGTGTAATGTAGCATGGTTTGCTAATTTGTTTTAGGCAACCACAAAGGTTTTAAAACGGCAGCTGATAGTGTGAACTGTGAATTAGTCAATTAGACGATAATATGTTAATGTATAAATCTATTCAGGTTTGCCAGTAGAAGTCCAGGCTAGGAGAAATTCCTTCCAATTGTACTTTTACTGTGCTGACTAATATGTTAGTCACAGGCTGGGGGCGAGACCTATTAAGGCAGAAAGAATGAATGGTATATCGTATGTGTGGAAAGAGTTAGACAGTCAGTTTCTCACTATTACAAAACTGTTAATGTTTTGGTTGAAGCAAAACGAGTGTGTTATAGGAAACCAGAAAACTGAAAGCTTCTATATTGAATCTCTGAATAATTTTGGCTCTTCCCAACTGATATGGAAGTGATAATGTGATATCAGTAGAGTAAGGTCTGTACAAGGAAGCTCTCAAAGAAAAAGAAAAGAAAAGACAGAAGAAAAGATAATGCAGCGCTTTGAGGGTCTGCAAGCCTCCCAACTTCCCACTCAATTCTCACTCAAAACGTGTTCTTCCCCCCTCTGCTCTCCTGCCCATATATTCCTCCCATCCAGCCACCCCGTCTCCCTGTCACATCAGCATTCTTGTCATGCCGCAGCCCATTAGCAAGACAATTCCTAATATTCTCCATCCTTCCCCATTGCACACGTATGAGGCCTAATAATCTGACAGATACATATCCAATTTTGCATGTATGACTTAATACACATGGCTGCATGGAAATCTTTATTATAATGTTGCTTTTTAACATAGCTTGAAATGGGTTTTTAATTTTACTTCCACGGGTTGCAATTGCATATTTGGGCTTACAATAGACAACAAAGCAGAGGCCAAAGTAAATTCATTAGAACAAATGGTAAGTATTGCATCCCAGGTGTGATACTTTTCAAACAGATTGTTCAATTGTCATTTGGACATTGGATAACCATTCAGCCTTGTCCTGACCATCATTTGAATACTGGGCAAATGCTTGATAACTCCCATTTGTTTTACCTGAAGGACTCTACACAAGCCTATCCATCTTTTTTTCAGGTAAAGCACTCACAAACACATGCCTAGCTTTTAAGTATTTAATAATTAAAAGCTTTTGTTTTAAGGGCATTGAAAGCTTTTAAGTATTTCATAGTTATAGGGTTCACAAGATTTGTTTCTTTGAACAAATTATTTGTCAGATTGCAATATGATGTTAATGTGGATTACTAAGATGCTGTTTTCTCTGTCTTATTTGGCATTTTGATATTGTAGTTGACCATGTTATGAACCAAAATTAGATACCTCTCAGAACAATCTTGTTATGCAATGCAGCTATATCATGTCTTCAAGCTGGATTGAATAGCATGGGTGTTGATAGCATAATTACCCCTCAAGCTTGCTCATAGTGACAGAGATAAGGAAACAAAACGTATATCTCATGGTCATTCAAAACAACTTTATATCCTTGAGGAGATTGGAATTTTATTTAACCAGGCTCTTCGGCTCCATGGGGTATATAAAGCAAGCTGTGGGATGTGCATTCAGGTCTCAGGCACTATTCTTTCGAGTAATTTGATCATAGTTGATTGTTCTATCTTCCATATAATTTGTACTGTTGCCATAATTGACTGTTTCACTCCATGTCAGGGAGAAGTTGATCTAATTGATTGATGAGTTTCAAGTTCAATGGTATAATAATATCAGATAGTAACTTTTTTGACTGTAAGCATATGTTCATTTAACATTCTTGTTTTACGTCTTCTGTTGATTTTTAGGTTCAAGCTTTGTTTTGAGTAACAAAATTACTTGTTCAAGTGTTTGGATTGAAGGGGATTTGGATGAATGTTCTTGGATTTGAGTCGTGGTATTTCCCATTGCTTAAAGAAAAAAGAAAATGTTGCTGTTCAGGGCATTAAAGTACGTTCTGGTACTTTGCTAGTGTTTGATCAAGGCGAACGAATAATTGAAATTGAAGGTAATAATCAAGCTCCTGTGAAGAAATAATTTCATTTTTCAGTCAACAATTAAGAATCAACAATAGAGTCATTATTATTATTTTTGTTGAAAAATGTGCGAACAGCATCTGAATTTTACCATCTCGTTTTAAAGTAGTCACTGTGAATTTTGGGATTTGTATGAAAAGTTCTTAAACTTTCTGAAACATGCGTATAAATTATCACATAATTTGCACATAATAACTAATATGTAAGTTGTCTCTTATTTGTTCATATCATCACATTACTGACTCAAATTGGCGTTAATTAAGTTTCAAGCTTGAAAGTAAAGTTATAATATTTTTTTGAAAAATTTTTTAGACAATGAATGAATTATTTAGGTTCCTAAGAAGATTTCTTTTGTCAAAAAGCTAAAATGTTCTCTTGCACTATTCATTTCCTAAAAACATGTATTAATAATTTAATTTCTAACAATATTTAACGGTAAAACCTAAAATTGTCATTTTCTGTAAAAGAAAAATAATGAAAATGCTCTCTTCTTGCATCCAAACTAATGTTTTAGAATTTGAAATCGACAGCAAACTTGAAAGGTTGACAAGTTATGATATCGTGATTATATAAATATAATTAATTATTTTAACAATATGTAGGAGTATTTTCTTTGGAGTAGTGCTTCCGGCATATTTTATTATGAACAATTTGATTTTTTCAACATATATCAGAAATTTTTAAGAAAATTATAATTATTATAAAAACATTATCACATTTTTAGGTAACAATTATTTTGTGCATGATCTGTCAATAAATGTATCAATCCATTATTTGTATAATTTTTCAAAAATATATAACTGTGTTAAAAAAATAATTATTCACAAATTAGTGAATTTACTCATTTCTTGTTTGAAACTTATACCAACAATTATCTATAACCATAAATGTAATTGATGAGTTTTCTTAAATTTCCTACATATGCGAGTAAACAAATTGTACATGTGCTAACAAATTATGATGCTCACACAAAAATGAATGAAGACAAAAGAGTTTATTTGTCATAGGAATGAAAATGTGCATTGGTATGAGTTATGACTTACGGGTAGTTACCTCATTTATAAAAGTTAATAATAAATTAGAAAAAATAAAATAATAGTATATTATTGGCCAACACATCGTCGGGATTAAAATCTAGTTTATTAATACTAGCGTCTTGACAGGGATTATTGTTTCTCTCAATCCTCATTTTTTAATTTGTGCTTCTATAATTATTTTATAAATTAATTAATTATAATTTTAGTATAATTAAAATTATTTAAATAAAAATAATATTTTAAGAAAGTAAAATATATTTAAAGTTAATTATAATAATATATGTAAAAGAAAAATAACTCTTTATATTTGAAAGTAGTTATATTGTAAAAAATTAGAACGTATTTCTAAAAAAATGGGAGACACATTAAAAGATAGTAGTAAGAAGATAATGATAGGTAAAAATTAAAAAAAAAAAGAAGAAACAAGCCATCATTAGATGCAATTTGACATTAAGTAAAAAGGAGAATGGAGGAGTGAAATTTTCTTTAGCATATTGTAATGCCGGTGGAGAAATCAATCACAAGCATACATTTATGGCATGCGTAAGTTTAGAAGCCTCTATAAATTAGAGAGTTTCATTCAAAGGCAGCAAAGGTGGAAGTAAAAAGAGCTTCTATAAATGAGAGAAAGAAATAAAGAAGTACTTGTTTAGTATAATATTTTCTTCGTATAATTGTGAGTACTTGGAATGTTTTTGTGTTATTTTCTTAGAATCACTTTCCTTTAATTTTATTTTGTTGAAAGTTTATAATGGTGATCTTATTACAGTTTATATCATGAAAATGCTATATGTAAAACGATTTATGAGCTTGAGCTCAATACTTCAATTTTTGAATTGTTATATTTTACTGCATAATTTTGACATCATGAGTTAAATATTTTTTTATGACATAAGCATATTTAGTGCACTTGCATTTATTTTTATCCATATTTACAATTCTAACATTTCATCCTATGACTACGTATACAAACTATGTTGTCAATATTATTGATAATATATTTAGAAATATTAGAGACATTAAGAAGAACCCTTAATATATTATGATATGATAAATAATTAAATTGCTATAAGATTTATGTGTACCTGATACCAGTGTGAAAATACTTGGTACTATAGAAAAATGGTTGGTTGATATTCGGTCAAAAATATTTGGGGTTAAAAGTTTAAAAGTTAACGCATATGGAAGCTGTTCTTCTAGTAAAACTTAAGAATACTCTTGTAAGAAAATACTATTTAATAGCAAAGGATTTTCTCAAGGGATTCCTTATAAATATGAGATTTCTTAAAGAATGAATTCCTGAAGGAAAGTATTTCTAATATATGAGAATTTGAATTTATTTTTATTGATTATCAGATAAAAGTATTAGAGTATATTTATAATATTTAATCCTTATTATCGATATAAAGTATATTATATTATTTTTGGTTAGTGACATTTAAGTATCTTTGTATTCGCTGAGTTGCAAAACTCATCCTTTTTTATATTTCTTTTTTAGAGCCTGATCAAATATTTTCTATACCTTTAACTTAGAGAACTGTTCACTCCAAAATTGAGACAAATTCCTTTTATGGAGCTGACTTGAAGACGCGGATATTCGGAGTTATAGTTATATGGTTGGATTCATTTATATTGCATAATGTCAACAAATTTGGTGTATGTAATTAAATAATAATTGATGAAATTTGAACTGTTTATGTGTATTTAAGTTATTTTGACAGTAATTTTGATATTGTGTTAAATGATGGGAAAGTCTCCTATCTTTAGGAAGGCTTTGCTCAAGATATTATATGGTTATGTTTATGTTAAAATACATTGAGTTTAACATATGTTAGTGAGGTTTTGAGAGTATGAGTGCTTAATTCCTAGCCAGTTATATTTCCTAAAATTAGGATGTAACATAAAATGTAGTTATCCAAAAAATATTTTTGTTTACAATTTTATTCTTTTTCTATTTGTATTCAATAAATTATTAATAATTTTTTAAGAAAGTAAATACTGGACACCAAAAAGGAGAATTTCCTTTTGGATATATATCAAATTTTCGAATCACAAAGAGCAGAAACATCTAAGACTAAAATGCAAAAACCCCCTTCAACTATGGGGTATTTTCAGAAAACCCCCCATGCTTTTCAACTTAGTTACATGATTCTCTAAACTTACAAAAATATGTATCCTAATGCAAACTGAACCTCTTATGCATGTGTAGAAAACCCCTTGTAAGAAGTCAATACATAGTGTGGTAGGTTCAGGGAGTCGAGTTGTTAAATTCCAAAGCATATGAGAATTTTTTAAAAATGACCTATAGTTAAAGAAAATTTTTTGCATTTTAACCAACATCTAATCCAATAGAGTTAATCCAATGATTGAAAAGGTGCTGGTGAATTCATATTTTCGCCCAAATCAAAAGTAATTTTGTAATAATTTTTTTTTCAGACCAATGAGATACTAGGATTCTCACTACAAAACTGGCAAATGAATGATTTCTTTTCATGGGAGATGTGTAGTCCCTCTTCCTTCTTAAAGAAGCAATTAATAATTATCATTCTTCCCCAATCCAGTGAAAGTGTTAAGAGAAATTATACAAACAGAAGATAATACTCCAATCGACATACTCAATTACATAAAAAGATTTGATTCTTTTCTAAATATATATATTACTTATAAAATAATATTAACGGTTCCTGTAACTGTTGTCTCGGTTGAAATTTTTTTTTTAAAATTAAAATTAATAAAATCTTACCTAAGATCAATAATATCTTAAGAAATATTAAATGGATTAATTGGCTATATTATTAATTGAAAAAGAGATATTAGAAGAAATAGATTATAAAAAATTAATTAGTAATTTTGCATTTCAAACTGTTAGAAAAATAAATTTTAAATAAAAAAATTATATTAATTTTATTAAATAAACTAAAAGCCTCATATTAAAATTTGGCTTTAGACCTCCAAAACTCTTAAGCCACCCCGTCTTCATTCTTAGAATTTATTTGTAAATAGATTTCATGCAAACGTCCAACAAAGGACCCGTAAAATCTAATCTACTGGATGGAAGATGGGATCTTATATACTCTACCTCTAAGTCAATTTTGCAAACCCAGGTAAGCAAATATTTTTAATCAGTGCAGGTTGTTTCCTTCTATTTGTGTTCACATATCAATTGATCTCCATTTGTATGGCTATAGTATAAAACTGTATTCAAAATAGTTCATTAATAGGATTATATTAGGATAAATCTATCTTAGTCTTTACTATTTTTTTAAATATGATGCAAATTTCTTATATGAACATTTGATGAAGTACATGATCAATCAACAACGTACATCTTTCAAGAAGCTCCATCATTGCTCCACTAGGTAGATTAACTTGATATGTTTTGCTATCTTCAAGCAGTTAACTAGAATTTTTAATTAGTATAGGCATACATGCCATTAAATGGTCTAACTCTGATTTAGTTTTCACTGTATTATGGGTTAATAAATTTATATACTTTTCTGCTTATCTTTTTTTCTTGCTAATTCCCTTATTTAAAGTAGGATAAGGATTTTCTCCTGCTAGTGAAATAATGGGAGAGTGTTCTATTAGAGAGAGAAAGACACAAAATGTTTCAAATATGAAAAGTAGGATTTATAACTCATCATAGTGGGTCTCAATATATTATAACTTGTATTTATCTCTCTCCAATAGGATGATCCTATCACAGGAGAAGATCTAAATTCTTTAAAGTATGTTCGAGATTTGCTATTTTAGAAAGACTTATTCAATCTTCAATATAAAAGCTTGAAGGCTGGCAATGAATCGAACTACCTCACGAGTAGTTTGAGACTCGAATTGTTAATTGGCTTGATAAACTTGATTCATGAACCAAATAAGCTGAACTTGAACTCAAAATTGAGCTCGTTAAATAAATGAGATGAACTTGAGTCAAGTTCTGCTCGACTCGTTTGGTTCATGAATTAACTCAACACACACACACACACACACATACAATAATATAATTTAAAAATTAAATAAGTTTGAGAAAAAATATAAGAAATTCGAGTTGACATTTGGTTCATTGATTTATTTTATCTCAATTTGGTTCATTTTATCTCATTTTGATTCATTTAGTTAATGTAACTCGAGCTAACGAATCGAATCGAACAATTTGCAAACAGTTTACAAACTTGATCCGAGCTGAACTTGAGCCGAAAAAAATAGTTCATATCAAATTCAATCCGAGTTTGAACCAAACCATTTCTTATTGAGCCGAGCCAAACTGAACCTCAGCTCGGTCCAGTTTGGCTCGTTTTTAGCCCTAAGCCTGCTCAATTCCATAATAAAACCATTATCTTGGATGCATTCAATGGGGTTGTCACTATTTAAAAACATATCAAAGTGGGTTAATTTAACTCATTTAATTGAAAATATGCTTAGAAATCGTAGGGAGGGTCATATTATTATATCACTCTTAACCCGGAGAGATTAGGCTTATGGGGCGATTCAAATGGACTAACCTTATGGAAATATTCTTGATTTATACTAAAAACAAAAAAACTTTCGAAGAATCTTAATGCATGTGATGCTAGTAGAATTGGTTAGTTGGTTCTACAAAGGCATGTATTGAAGTAAACTTACTTATTGCGGAACTAGAAGCTCATATTGAAAAAAAAAAAAAGAACTGCAGGAATTATATATGTTGACAAGATTTAGAATATCACTCAAATTAGTAGTCTTCAAGTTTAGTGTTTTGCAAGAAATCCTGAGACAGATTTGTGTCTTGGTATTAAATCTATTCATATTTACTATGGTTGATATGGAACCATTGTTTCTTACCCCTGTTACCTATTGAATTTCTTCTATGCATTTCTTTGTATTTTAGACATACATCCTACTTGCATAACCTTGATATGGACTCGATATTGATATGTCTAATTAGTTTTGAATTTTTGTAATCCTATTTTTTCTTGTAATATAGCTGGAAGACTATTGATCAAGGTAGATTTTAGATTTAGGTGCAAGAAATTATTTTTTTATCTATTTTTTAAAATTTTGTTTCAAGTGTTTTTGTTTTTGTTTTTTTTAACCATTTGAGCTATTCATGTCTTAATTTTCAATATATTATTGCTCAAGTTTTGTAGTCAATTTTCTAATTTTCAACTGAGAGTAAGAAACATTTCTTTTTATACGTGAATTGATTTGTTGACATCAATGCACATAGTTCTTTCGAGATTTATAAAACACTTCTTTCTTCTTTCGCCCTTTTCATTAGAAAGAATTATTAGAAAATGTGAGCTTGATGTCTATAGTAGAGCAGTCTTTTTTGTCACCTAAAAAATTACTAAACTCTAATGTAAGTTGTTGTTCGTGTTAATTGTATCTAATACCAACTAGAGTTCATTAACTTTTTTTTAAAATTCATCATCAATGAACAATCTTGCCAAGCTTACACGTACTTTCAATTATAATAGTTACAATGAATGTTCTATGAACTTACTTACATACATTTGTCTTTCTGTTTTCCTTTTTTATCTTAGTTTTCTTTTTGGAGGTGGTCGGTTCAAATTTTCTTCATATAAACTCATATTGTTCAAAGTTCTAATTGGTTAGAAATTAATTCACTTAGACAATGCCAACCATGACATTGAGTAAACTTTTGGGTTTGTACGCTACCATAGGGCTGCTAGAAAATTGCATGATCAACTATTGTTGAAACTTCTAATAGAGGCCCCCTTTCTCTTCTCCA
>NSJW01000423.1:0-36582 GCA_019955255.1 Castanospermum australe
AATGACACACATAATAGTGAGGTTCTCCAAAATGAGGTACACCGGTGAAATCTATCATTGTTGTATATCTACATCATTTTTCTACTTGATTGACGGAATTATCAAAACTTTTTTTTTTTTTGCTTATACACATGTATTTTGTTTATATAGGAATCGAACTTCTATGTACTAACTTTTCTTGTTTTTATAAAAGTAAACTCCAACAATACTTATTCTTGAGAATTCATTTGATTGCACACAAATAATATTAAATTTATTTTTTAAAAATTAAACTACAACTCGCTATATATCTAAAGTCAAAATTATCAATTCCAGCGTTCTAATGGAAGGTTTCTGCTCGTTGGTAGATGAGATTATAAACTAATTAAACAATTAGTTTTTTTCTTTTAATGTAAATTTTTTTGAAAGATCACTTTTTCTTTTTAAATTTTGACCTCTCACAATAGAATTTTTCTCTTCGGCCCCAGGCAATTATTCTAGCTCCAACCCCGTATAAAGACTTTATCAGTTGCTCTAATTTGTTTTATCATCTTTTTACTGAAGCATTGATGCTACAAGAAATAAAATTTTCATAAAACAAATTAAGCAAGATATCATATGCGCCGCCGAATAGCACCACCCATGCCATAATTATATTTAGTTTGACGTATGCATGATGCTGCAAATGATAATTTTTGTATTGGAACATGTTAGGGGCACAAAGTTGTGATCGTACACTCAATTACAAACATGAAATGTACCTCTAATTTTTGTTAAGAAATATTAATGTGATGATTAAAGAAAAAATTCATAAAATAATCTAACGAAACAAAAATAAGCTGTGTGCACTTTTTTTTTTTAAAAAATTGCTTTTTGCATAATAGTACTCTTTCCTATTACAGAGATTGCATTACCTAGTCTAGAGCTAAAGGTTCAGAAACTTTTTAGGCAATATGAATCATTATATTTATATCTACTGCGCAGAAGAAGTTTCCAGAAAATGAATAATCAATGATTTAGTGGGCTTATTGTTAATATCAGAACTCAAGAAGGACCTCTTGGTAATTGGCGCCGCATCACGCCTGTTTGAAAGATGTTTTTATTTGTTCTCATTGAATATGTTTATAATTATAAAAAATTAAAATTAAATTGAGTTTGATTAAATTAAATTAAATTTAAAATTAATTTATATTTAAAATTTATTTTAAAAATTATGATTTAAATTAATTTAAAAATTAATTTTTATGTTGGTAGAATATATTAAAAAAGAATTAATTAATTTTATTTTAATAAATTATATTTTAATACTATAATGATATAATTATTATATTTTTATTAAATGTATAATAGTACATTTATATAAAATCTACTAAATCCTTTCATTTTAAAAGAGAATTTCTAAACTAACCTAATTAAAATTTATTAGATTTATATAATTTTTTAAATCATATTAATTCCTATTTCATAATTTTTTAAATAAAAAAATTTCATTTACTAATAAATCAAATTATAAAATTTATCCTTTAAAACACATTCTTTGCATGAGAATCTTTAACACAGATTAGTTTTCCCAATCTGCTCTCGTACGGCTCTGTTACATGTACACGAGCATGCAAACCTTGAAGAGGTGTTTGATTTTGTGTAATTTTTGTTTTATTTTTAATAAAATCATAAGAATTTAATTTTTATTCACTTTTAAACTAAAAGTTTTACACTAGTATTCAATCATGGTTATTAATTATTGAAAAAATTTGACTAAAATAACAAATATCTAAATGTGTTAAACACTTGATAAGATGTAATTGAATGATAGTATAAAAGAAATTTTCCTTAATAATAAATCAAAATTAAATCGAAATCATAAAATAGATTAGAAACTGTGTCCAGTTGGGTTTTGATAAAAAAATATTTTTTGTAAAACAATTTTTAAAATGGTACCAAATCTGAACTGAAAATAACAAATAGTATAGTTGAAATGTAATTTTCTCATTAACTAAAATTTTCACAAATTAAATGGATATATGTTGACCAAAAAAAAAAATTACATTGATATATAACATGTGGAAACTTTTTTTTTTTGGCATCCAATTCTTATTTATGTCACGGTTTTTTCATCAAAATCTTACACAAGAATTTAATTTGGTACAAGAACCACATACTTGTTAGTTCCCTATGCAGAACCATTTCTTGGGTAGAAATTAAAGTGATTTAGGAAAAAGAAAAAAAGTTCATAAACTAAACCTAATTAAAATGTGGAAATTGTATTAGCCCGGGAAAATGACTAAAGTTTAGAAAAAGCCAAGTACTTGAACATGGAATAACCGTGTCAAGTAAATGAACATGGAAAAGGTAAGTTGTTTTGTTGTGCCTTTATATATTTAAACTGTTGTGGCGTTTGAATTTCTAAGACATTCAATCAAGCCCGTGTCACGTTATTATCTTCAGTCATCACAGTCAAAGATAAACATTAATGCTATCTTGATTCTTATTGTATTTTTTTTGATTCTGTCTTGTTTTGGACTAAATTCTAGTTACAGGTTTAGGTTTTAAACTAAATTAAGTCAGAAGAGTATTAGCAGGATTATAATGAGATGTATTAGATTGTACCGAAGAACTACCTTCTTTATATAGGTTAGAAAATTTAGTTGTTTTAGAAGTAATAAGAAGCCATAAGTTAAGACTTGACACATAGTGATATAATTAAATTTTACCCTAAACTCTTAAGATTTCTTCTTTAAATTATCAAATAGGGCCTAGGTGGTTACTAAGAAACACGACAGCTTGATTGTTATCCATGTTACTTCGGTGGAAACATTAATATCCGTATCAAACAAGTTTTACACTTGAACCTCTGGTTGAGAAAATTGATCCTTCCCCCATGTCCCATTTTTATAATTTGACAGTAAACACTTAAATTGACTAATTCAAAGCACAAGGTAGTGTTGGATTTGTACCTAAATTTGTTCCTTGTTAGTGAACCTCTCAAAGCATTGACTTGCTAACTATTATTTTGGGTGGCTGGACGCGTTTATGACAAAAAAAACTTGTAACAGAGTGGTTGATGGAATGTGGCATGAACAGTTTTCGTTCCTGATCTGATCTTATATATAGCTACAATTGTTTTCTTTGGGCTCTCACACAGAGAAATTTTTCTGCATTTAAATCCGCATCATTTCCCCAAGTTTACCAAACATACTCGTGCTTAGTGACACCATATTGTTTTCAGAAATCCACTGTGAGAATGAATGCCAAAGTTGAGATTGTGTCTAAGCAAACCATAAAGCCATCCACTCCAACCCCAGATCATCTCAGAAACTTCAAAAATCTCCCTCCTCGATCAATTGGCTCCCCAATCATTTTACGTTCCCCTTGTCCTCTTTTACTCTGCCTCTGATATCAGTGCTTCTGGGACTGATTTCACAGCGATTTCTGATAAGTTGAAGACTTCGTTATCAGAAGTCCTTACTCTGTACTACCCATTTTGTGGAAGACTGAAAGGAAACTCCTCGGTTGAGTGCAACGATGCAGGTGTTGTTTACTTGGAGTCTAAAGTCCCCACCAATCTCACAGATATTCTGAAAAATCCTCGAGTTCAGGAGATAAACCAATTTTTTCCTTTTGATCCCTACAACCCAGGATTTGATCATCACAAGGAACCTGCAGTGAACATGGCATTTCAATTGAATGAATTCAGCTGTGGGGGAATAGCACTTGGTGTGTGCCTCTCACACAAGATTGCTGACGGTGCAACAGCAGCATCGTTCCTCAGTGCTTGGGCTGCCACAGCAGCAACGGGACTTGGCAACGCAGTGGCACCTCAAATGGAAGCATCCTTGCTCTTCCCACCAAAGGACATAGAAATGGACACGAACCGTGGCATGATTGGCCACAAAGACATCGTAACGAGGAGGTTCATGTTTAGCGGGACAAGCTTGTCTAGACTGAGAGCTGAACTTGCCTTGTGCAACCCCACTCGTGTTGAAGCCGTGACAGCACTCATATGGAAAACAGCCATGGAAGCTGCAAAAGCAAGTTTCAAAGGAACAGTCACTTCAAACATCTATGGTGTCCCACGCAGTGAACATTCGCAGCCGACTGGCCCCGCCATTATCGAAGCAATTTGCAGGCAATCTTTGGCAACATGCTGTTTCTCCATTGGTTGAAATGGATGGAACGGTTGGGCTGCATGATATGGCAGAGATAGTGAGAAAAACGGTGAGAAAAGTTGATGCAGATTATGTGAGTGAACTTCAGGGTGATGGGCTACGTAAGGTTGTTGCATCCTTGAAAGAAGCAAGGTTTATGGCCTCCAAAAAGGGTATTCCGTGTTACAGATTTAGCAGTTGGACAAGGTTTGGTTTCTACGAAGTTGATTTTGGGTGGGGAAAGCCAACGTGGGTGTGCACTATTGGTGTGCCTATAAAAAATGTGATGATTTTTGATGGCCACCAGAAATGGGGATGAATAGAGGCATGGGTGACCTTGACTAAGCATGATATGCAGGAATTCGAGCGCAACCAGAGCTTCTCCAGTTTTGCTTCATTTGATTCTTAATTAGACAATTTTTCTTAGTGTTCTCTTTGTATATTGGATGAAAATTATGTTGTGTTGTGTTTATATATATACTTTTAGAGAAAATATTATATAACTAGAATATTTTTGTCAGAATTTTTTATATAATGATTTAGTATGTTAATTGACTCTTGGATTGATGAATGATCTCTACTACTTCGTATATTCCATCCAACAACTAAATTCTAGTTGAATTTTGTAAAAAAATTCTGACTATCATTTCTATCTGTGTAACATTACTCTATATTTAGGAACTTCTTTCTAGTTGTAGAAGATGTTAGAAATGGAATATAGCTTCATATGTTTTCTTGATGTTCAAATTTCCATTTACATTCTATTGTTCTTATGTCAACGTAAATGTTAGAATATTGGATTAGTGCTTAAAATCTCATATTCATCACTCTTTTTTATATATATTTTTTTTAGTGCTTTTATTATGAAACTGTTTTTGATTTTCATTAATTATTATAATTTTTTTATTTTCAACATGAAGCCTAAGCTAAGAGAATATTTATAATTAAATTCACGGACTCACACTACAACATAAGTAAAGTTGTGTACCTTTCATCAACGGAGATTGACTCATGTGGTTGACTTTTTGCTTTATGATAATTATATGAATTAGATTCATATTACAAAGGTTCTTTATTGATAGATAATTAGTAATTTTATTATAAATCGTTAACTTTGGCCTTAGAATAGAGAGATTCTTTCCTCGTCTTAAACTTGTGTAATGTTTCAATTTAGAATATATTACTTTTACAACGATAATTTCAACAGACTCTAGACTTTAAAAAACTTATGCTTAATTAATTGAAAATATTCAACATGTAATTATTGCTTCAATTTACTTTCCAATGAGAAGAAATCTTAATTAATTGTGTATGTTTCAACATGTAATCATTGTCTCACGACAAATTTTTGAGTAACGATGGCAAAGACGAAAATAATAGATACACACCGGAGAATATAATTTTTAAATATTCATATTTAATTATTCATATGTTTGATTTTCATCTAGTGTATAAAGTTTTACATTATGATTCGATTATATAATTAGATGACAGTGTAAGTGGATTCAAATTAAATGTAAAATTGTAATTATATAAAATTGTAAAATAAATTTATAATTATTGTTTACCTTAATTTTTATTTTAAAAACTTCACATGATTTCTTTATTATTATATTATTATATTTTTCGTTCTATATTTGTAATCAAAACAATTATTCAACTATTCTTCTACTGTATAATTAAAAACTTAATATATAGAAAATTTTAAAATCTTAAATACTCAATCAACCTTTCATTTCAATTGAAAATGGAGATAAATGTATAAGTAAATATAATAAAATGTATAATGTTAAAAATTTTTGAGTGTAGAAACCCAATATATAATATTAAAAAAAAATTTGAGTGTTATGACGTAGATCTGTCTGAGTTGGGAATTAAACTCTATCTGGGAATGTAGATACCATACCTACAGTTTGCGTTTTTGTTAAATTTTTTTTAATTTAATTAAACATTGATGTGATGTCAGATTTGATAATTACATTTTACTTAATAACTTTCTCATCATAATATGTATTTGATCTTCTTCGTTACTCTTTTAGACCTAAGATTTGAGATAGTATATCCATGGATAACTTCTCTTGTTTAAATTCACATCTTTATCTTCAGAAAATATAAATAATATGTAAAAAGTGAAATTGTGTTGTCGACCTTTTTTCTTCACTTTTCGTGATTCCATTTTAGGATTCAATGTTACGATATTCACAGAACATGAGAAGCAGATAAATAATCATATGTTTATGAAGAAAATCGAAGAATTTTTTAATAATCCTATAAGATCCATTTTTTTTTCTAATGGGTTACAACTTCATCTAGATTCAAATTCTGTTGAGAGGTTTATTAGAAGACAAAAATTGTTGAAGAATTCATGTTTGTTTAAGTCACCTAAGCTCACTAAAAGTCTTCTTACTAGTGGGGTCCTATGTTGTACGGATATAAGTACGAATATCGGATACAATATGAAACGATACATAAATATAATAATTTTTTAAAATATTAAGATACAGGTATGTTAATATATATTAAATAAAATATTTATATTTATATGTAAAATGTTTATATATGTACTTCAATCCTAATCTCATGTATTTTTCCCTCTTCCCTCCACATTTATCTTCCCCATGCTTTTCTTTACTAGAATGAAAATTTATTATTATGCGCAATGATTTTAAAGAGGGCAAAATTATAAGACTGAAAATATGTTTTAAGGGAGATAATTGATGAGAATATGACTTGAATCTAAACAAAAAATATTTCAAGTAATAGTACTTTGAAGGTGATGAGTATAAAAAAAAAGATACGTTAAAAATATAAATACAGGTATATCGTATGAGTATCAATATCGAAATACAAATACAACACGGATATGTTACCAGTTTTGGAATATCTATATATCATAGGTAGGGTGTTATATTTGCAAGGCACTTTCAATGTTCAAATGAGTATGAGTAAATAGGTAAGTCAAAGTGTTATTAAAGGATGGGTCAAGCCGTAAGTGGGTTAATGCACAATTTAATAGCCGCAAGTTCGATCCTAGCTTAACCACTTGTCTTTGTGATGATAAATTATTGTTAAGTTCTTATAAGTACTTGTTGAACTCAAATGCCAGCCTTAATCCTAAATTGGAGCACCCTTACCTCGATCTATATATATATATATATATATATATATTATATATATTTATCAAAAATAAGTTAATTAAAGTGTTTAGGGTTTGAAAGGGAACATACATAAGTACTGTACATTGTTGAGGCTCAAGTAACCGAATCGTAAGAAGATTTGTAAGCCGTAGCACAGTCTATTAGTGGGAGAGATAATCTTGGTCAGTTGGGCTTCCCTGAGGCATAGACTCAGGCGTGCTTAAACATGGGAATTTCTGGAATTGTGGATGTAGAAGAGAGGATTGATGGGATGGATTGTGGCCCTGGAGCTCAGATCCTTGGAGTGGATTTCCACCTCTGGGCCTTGGCCTGATATGGACCAATGATGTACAAGTACCTTGTCACAAGTAATATTTGTGTTAAATTTATCATATATGTATATATATATATATATATATATATATATATATATATATATATATATATATGTATGTATGCTTCTATGCTTGAAAACACATCTCGTATAAAACAATTTTACCTTCTGAAAATAGTAAACTGATCCTCAGGATTAAGCAAACTCAAATGTAATCCAATGAGATTTCTACATAAAATCGGCTCACCCAGGTCAAACAATTTAAGCTCTCACTTTTTCTACATAAACAATTTAAGCTTACTTTGTGCATACTACTTTACATGAATCTCACAATTATAATGAAGAATTTTAACAGTTTTCAATGGTCCTTTTCCTAGTCCTCTTTCCGCTGCCACTTTACAACTCCTACTCTTCTCATGACCCATGCTGCTTCATCTTATCAACAAGTTATGGCTTAGCTAGGCTCAATGATCCTCAGATGAGCATTTTGAAGCTATGTAATTTCTGTTACTAATGTTAAGCAGAAGTGCATATTGGCCATGGCTCAAAGCAACTCTTACATTTAACAGGGTAGACGATCTCCTCAAAGAATCAAAGGTAAACGCTGTCACATTTGTCATTATAGTCCATGTTTTCCAATTTTAATCAAGGTGGGGACCGTTGTGTACTTCACGTGTTAATAAATATCTTTCGGGAGGAAAAAAAAAATATTTCAGCAACTAATGAAAGAAAAAGAAAGGCGGGCAAAAAAGGGACAGTCCAATTGAGAATTTGAATTCATTGATCTCTAGACTAGAGTTCCTCCAAAAAGGATGGGATTTTGATAAAGGATGCAATATATCAATAGGGAGTTGCTAGGGTACTCAGGTTTTTTTCAGGATACCAATACTCTTGAATGAGTTTTCAAACCTTTATTGGTTGTTGGTTCTCAAAATAAATGTTTCAAGTCTATAAAGTGTTACCAGCAACCAATAAATATTTTGACAACTACTCAAAGTACTAGTTAAAAAGATAAGTACCAGAGCAGTCCCCGTCAATTGAACTTGAAAACTTACTTGGATTGTAGAGACAATGGCATTAAGCAGATTCAGCATACACCAATCAAAAGTTAAAGCATAATATATCCATGTATGGATCAGTCATCGTTTGATGAACTTAAACTGGGATCCTCGTCTTTGGCAGGTTCTGTTGTTTCAGATTCATCGGCAGACTGAACTGAAGCAACTGGATCTGCTGCAGAGTGTGAATTTCTTGAAGCAGCTGAATCTACAACTCTTGTCTCAACTCCAGACTTGGAAATGAGTCGTTGTGCCTCCAGAGCTTCGCGTGCTGCTTTCTCCTTTGCTTTTTTGGCTTTTTCCAGCACCTCTTCCTGCAAAAGCAATTTTTTCCAACAGGGTAATGGACAGGCATCTACTACATCTACAATGACACAAAAAAAGGCAGAAAATGGCATACAAAAACATTGATCAGCTTCAAATTATAAATTTTAAAATTCTGCCTTACTTGGGTTATTTTCTAAGACCAATTGATAATTTCAATGGATTGAAAGAAATATTCCACGTTCTATTCATTCCCAAGTTACAGACAGGCAACCGGCATACAGAGGCTATTCAAGTGTTCTTGATCATCAGCAATCAAAATTTATCAGACATTAATGCCAGGAGCATTCTGCATTGGTTCCTGACAAAAATCCACTCCAAGCAATATCTATAATTTCCTTTGAGAGGTAACGAAGCCACCTACACTATAGAATTCCTCTGACCTCCAATATTTTACTGTTTCAAACCTTGCATTGCAATCAATTGTTACCTTTGACTAGAATAGACACTAAGCAGGGAAATAAACGTCACTTGGTAATTGAAGAAAAGAGGAGGGATATAGCAGTGTTGCACATTCTCCTAGTCTGTTTCAGAATACTACATCCTAATTATTCTGAATCACATGTTTTTTTTTTGCAACTGGTTCCCACCACTTTCCAACTCATTGACTCTACTCCTGTGAGTGCTGCATTTGATCAAATGTCATCAAACCACGCTATCATTAAACTTTTACACCACAAGCATTGCTCTAATTTCATGCTCAACAAGCCATCTTGACTTTTAATAGCAAATTAGCCACGGATTTTAAACTGAACAGGCCACTGTACCTTCTTGGAAAATGACACTGATTGTAGACAGAATGAAAAAGGTTTCTTGGTAACAATTGGAATTGGGAACTTTTTATTTGGATAATCAACTACCTCCATTATTATCTTATCTGTATAATCATTTTCATATTAGAACTAAAATACTGAATGCTTTACAATACAAACTATTAGAATCACCTGTTGTACATTGTATCACACATTTATTGTCAGAGCATCCAAAATGTTACATTGAAAAGAATATTGCCAGATAAAATCCTTAAACAGATTCTAGTGTTACAATTAATAGAATTAGATAACAAATAACGGGCAACACTAATATTTACCTAGTCCTGAAGCAAACAGATATGAGACAACAGATTGTAGAATGCTGCTTGATATTACAAATCCAGAATATGGTGATGCTATTGCTGGCCTCGCTTAAACTACTACTTACCTGAAAGTCCTGTACTTGTTTTTGTTGTTCAGCTTGCAGCCTACCAACTGCACTCAAAAACTCACCCAACTGTGGACTCAACGCGCTCGTTTATAGCTTCAGCTACAGCTTTTCCCAAGAAAAATGCATCCAGAACACTCCTGCTATCACCCTCACCTGCATGATTCAATGCCTTATTTGCTTCAAAAACATATACATAAAATATATAATTATTTACTTTAAACCATCAATTAAATACACAGAGGAATATTACGAGGACAAATTACGTCCTTGCTACCCACTTGATTATGAATCTGTAACCACAAACCATAAAGGAAGGAGTGGAGCAAAATGAATGCAAGCTCAACAATGGATATTCTTATGAATGGGAGTAAAATGGGGTAAATTTTCATGAATGATTGTATTGAAAAACTCATCCATGAAAATTTACCCCCAATTTTACTCCCATACCAAACTAACCCCCAATTTTGTATTCAAAGCCAAACCCTTCAGCAAATGTGAAATTTAATCCCCCAAACAAGAAAGAAATATCTAGAAAACTCTGAAACAGTTACAGAACCAGAAACAGCAGCAAGGATGAAAAATTCAAACAAAAACAAGCCAAAATGGAGTAATCCCAGAACTTCATATGAGAAACCCTCGACATATAATTCAACAGCACATCATTAACATTAGCAGCAGTACAAAAGAGAGATGGAACCTTAAAGTAAAAAAGAAAACAAAAACAAAAAAAAAACAAAAAAAATGTCTTGTACCAGAGCCAGGGCCACCAGGCCAGATGCTGCTATTGCAGCGAACTCCGGTGGTCTGAGAAACCCTTTCGCAGGGAAATCTATAGCCTCTGAGTTTCGAAGAACGAGGAACAGCTACGTTGTACGAGAAGGGATAAAAGGAAACATGGGATTTGGACAGCGTAGAAGCAGAAAAAGCAAAGGCTGTAGGCGATGCTGAAGGTGAAAATCTAGTGCTCATCTTCTCCTCCGACACACACAGACACACTCCCTTTCTCTATCTTCTCTCTCCGTTTTCCCCGTCGCGTTCACTTCACCGTCCCTAAGTTCGACTTGTCCGAATCTATGCTCTTAATAAAACTGTTCTAAAAATCTAAAGAGAGTATGGCCCCAAAATAATGAATAAATATTTATTATTTATAAATACTCTTAAAAAATAAAACCATTCAATTAAAAACTTCAGTTACTAAAAATATAGTTTTAAATTAATTATAACTAAAAATTTTAACTTATCAATTAAAATTATTTGTATCAACTGTATTAAATTTAATTCTCTCACCCCTACATATTTATTTTCTTATTAATGAATTTTTTTAGTTATGATTCATATATATAATATTTTATTTTTAAGTCTACGTTTAGACGAGAGATTAAAAAAAAATATAAAAAATAAAAAATGTTTATCATAAATTTTTTTTTATTTAAAAATTTTATGAAAAAAAATAAGTATTTTTAAATAATATTTTAAATTTTTTATTAATTTTTATAAATATTTTAAAAAATTTAAAAAATTTTGAAAAAATTAAAAACATTTAAATAAAAATTAAAAAAACTTATTAATTAAACTTCTCTTCTCTTTTATTTTTTTTTTAAATTTTTTTGTTATCATCTCCTTTATTCTTTTCATGTTCTTTCTACACTAAAAGGGGATCTAGTTATTACCACTGGTCACACCAAAAAGCTTATTAGTACGGTGGTAAAAATCTTTGAAAGGATACTTTAATGTCTAAGTTACTGTAAGAGCCAAGTGAGTAAATGTTTAGAACTTAGAATGAACTTACCTGAACTAGGAATGCTAAGACGATGTTTAATAAGGATAAAGTCATTGACTATTATCTCTTTAGTATGATATATTGGCGTAATATGGCTAAAGGGTGTGATCCTTGTAAATCAAGTTAAATGGAGACAAAATTATAGAAATTTGGAGGAAAATTAGTGTAAATCAATTCGGCAGATAGGACAGTCCTTGATAGGACCTGGGTCACATCTCTAGGAGTGGACAAGGGCTCTGCCCAGGCTCATACGGTCTACCTTCCAAATTCCTAACGTAGCCAAAATATTTACTCTCAAAGACGAAATTTTTATGTCATGATTCGTGAATAATAAAATTTCCTTTGTTTGGTTAATTTTTTTTTTAAGAAAATCGAAATTAAAAATTTTCTGAAAAAACATAAAAAGATGTAACTAATATTAAAATCTTTGCATTACTTGTAAATTTATGTAAAAAAGAACTTCTTGTCACTCTGTAAATATTTAAAAATAAATTTAATAGTATAAAAATAGAGTATAATTTTTTTATATGTATGAAAAGGTGTTATTTGATGTTTCATTTTTTTAATGAACCTGAAAAATCAAATCCCTATTTTTTCTCTGTTTTGGCCAAACTTAAAAATAAAATGTTAAAGAAGTTACGATACTATTGACAAATTCTCTCGGCTTATAAATTTGAGGATTGGCCAAATTTAAGTTATTGATTTTTTAGTACATTCATGCAACTTGGGTAATATAGGTAAAATAATGATTGTTCTTTCAGCCCATCTAAAAATCCATATTCAAGATCAATTGAATTGAATTTACTCCACGAGATATTACATGAATAGGAAATAAGTTATGTTAGTAAGGTATAAAAATTACAGTTTCGATTCTAAGAGTCACATATTATAAGAAATGTTATATCTATCACTTTTAGTATGAAGGAAAACTAGGCATAATAAAACGATTTAAATGAATCGAACTTCTGTAAGGATGTTTCGGATTTAAAAAAAAAAATTCAGCAGAATTTGTTGTGACTGAGCCTTAAGTGAAGAGCATATGCATTCCGCACAGTCGTGTAGTTGAGATTAAACTACAGCCTCCACACGCACAGTTGAAATCCTAGTTATGATATGTATACAATGTATGAACCACAAACTTCATGAAACAAAGAAAATGGAGTTCGGCCATCGTTGCATCTAGACAGCCAAAATAATTGGGAAGACTATATGCATGAATAACGTATGCAATCTATTGTGGGGATGTGCATGTGTATGAAGTTTGTTAGAATGTTAGTTGATAAGATTTTCGTGCATTTAGCTCTTGCATCTTCTTTTTGACTCTACAAACATAAGCACTGAACACACGATGAATATATAGAATTGAATTCTCTTTTCTACCTTTGTTTGGAGCTGTTCTTGCCTCCAACAAGGAATTCATCCCCTCCCTAGGAAGCACTGATACTTCTAAATATCTGTTGTACTAGTGCATACTTGTACTGGATATCGTATCAGATACTCCACAACACCATTGGATACCATTAGCTTTCATTCTATATATTTTTATTTTTAACTTTTGAGTTTTTATGCTAATACATGTGAGATCTTATAAGAATTTGATAAATATTAATTTTTTATTGTGTCTCCAATAACTAAGGTTGAAAGAAAATTTTTTTTTCGATTTTTCTCCTTCAATTATGGAATTTTCCAACTATTTTTTGTTATTTATAATGTCTTATGATAGTTTTATATGTTTATTGAGGTTTTATGAAATGATAGATAAATTTTTTTGTTAGAATATGTAAAGAATCAATTAAGATCATATTAGAATATGTAAAGAATCAATTAGGATCATGTTAGAACCATGTAAATTAGGTAATAGGATCATTGTATTATTTCCTTTTTATTGTACATTAGTTATACAAGTATTATAAAATCTGATATAGAGGACAATATAATTTCACTGACTCATTCTCACAAACTAAGGGTTTCTGTGATCATTCCTTCTCTCAATATGGTATTTAGAGCCTAAGGAAAGAAATCTAAATTTTTTCCGCTTCCTTACCGTCAGCGTTATTTTTTTTTCTCTCTCCTCCTACAGTTTCCATCTTAAATCTACGCATTTGAGGTGTGTTTCTTTGGCAACCGACCTGACCACGACATACGTCTTCCCGAACTCGTCTCATCCCCGAAATCGCGCCGTCATCAGAGCTTTGACGCGCCGGTCATCGAAATCCGTTCAGCAGGTGTTTTCAGTGCTCGTGAGAGCGCGTTTTGCCATTTTTCTGGCCGTCGTTTCTCCCGACCACTTCTCTGTGGGTTTTTTGGTCAGATCTAGCCATTTTCACGTGGTTCGTGATCTTTCAGTGGGTGTTTTGACTTCCCCACCTCTGCGCACTACGTCTACTATCATAATTTTTGGGTCTTCTGCTTTCAACTCAGGTTCTTGTTTTCTAGGTTTCTTGCAGTTCTGTGCCTATCATGTCCACCTCTGGTATACGTTCCTTCACTGAAAAATCAAGTATTTTCAGTTCTGTAATACCGGGATCTCCAATCATCACTACTGAACAACTTAATGGTTTTAACTATCTGCATTAGGCTTCGGCAATTGAACTCTGGTTTAAAGGTCAAAGATTTTCTGATCATCTGATAAAGAAAGCATTTAATATTCCTGCAGCTAATCGAGACACTTGGGAGGTAATTGATGCTCAACTTTGCAGTCTTCTTTGGAATAACATTGATTATGAGATTGTTCCTCTTTTTCGACCGTATTAGACTTGTCATGAGGTGTGGACCAAGGCCAAATTGCTATACACTAATGATATTCAGCGCTTCTATGGTGTTATTTCTGATATGCTTAATATCTGCAAACAAGATCAATCAATGTCCAACTATTTGGGTCATATTCAGAGTGTTCGTACTAAATTCACAGAACTTCTCCTTATTACTGCTGATATTGCAACGCAAGAAACCAATTATGATAAGTTGTTCATGCTTCTTACATTAGCTAGTTTGCCTCCTGAACTCGACTCTGTCCGCCAACAACTATTGGCTAGTGCTTTTATTCCTTCTATATAAGATGTCTTTGCTCGGCTACTTCGAGTTACTCAATTTATTCCTGCTCCAACTGCATCTATTAGTGACTCCTCTGTTCTAGCTTCTCCGTCCATCATTGTTGTTGCCAGTTCTGGGTCTCATGGTCGTGACAAATGTCAACGTTCACAGTGCACTTATTGCCACAAGTTTGCCTACACTCGTGAATGTTACTTCAAACTCTATGGGAAACCCCCTCGCCAAGCTAATATTACTCGGTCAGACTCTTCTGTTCCGGCATCTGACTCTTCGGACGTGCCCACTATCACTATCCCAGCTGATGCCTATGAGGGTTTATCTAACGTATAAGACTACTCAGTCATCGACCTCTGCCTCTGCTTCTCAGACTGGTAATTCTGTTGCTTGCCTCACCCATTCTTTCCTTAGTCCATGGATTTTGGATTCTTGTGTCTCTGATCACATATCTGGTAACATTAGTCTTTTCTCTCATCTTTGTCATTCAACTTCCCTCCCTATGGTTACCTTATCTAATGGTTCTAAAACTATGGCTAAAGGTCTTGGTCAAATTTGTCCTCTACCTTATCTAACTCTTGATTCTGTCCTTTATATTTTGGGTTGTCCTTTCAATCTTATCTATATCAGTAAATTAACCAGCTTTCTTCATTGTTCTGTTACTTTCACTAATAATTCTGTTTATGTACAGGACCGGAATACGAGACAGATGATTGGCGAAGGGCGTGAGTCTTCCTTCACACCTGCTGCCTTTACTTCTACTATTTCTCATTCTCTTCTCCACAGTCGCCTTGGTCTTCATAGTATCTCCAAACTTCACATAATGGTTCCTACATTGTCGTCTTTATCATCTTTAGATTGTGAGTCGTGTCAACTTAGAAAATATATTTGCACTTCGTTTCCCAAAAGTGTCAATAATCAAGTTGTGTTCCTTTTTGATTTAGTACATACGGATGTTTGGAGTCTTAATCGTGTTCTCACAACTATGCGATATCAGTATTTTGGTAACTTTTATTGATAACTTTTCTTGATGCACTTGGTTATTTTTAATAAAGAGTCGTACTGAGATCTTTTCTGTTTTTCAATATTTCTATGCTGAAATTCGCAATTAATTTAATACTTCTATTCGCATTTTACGCAGTGATAATGCTCGTCAATATTTTTCTTCTTCTTTTACCTCTTTTATGGCTTCCGAAGATATTCTTCACCAGTTCTCTTGTGCTCGCGCACCTCACAATAAAAATGGTATTACTGAGCGTAAGAATCTTCATCTCATTGAAACAGCACGAACTTTACTTATTCATAATCATGTCCCTCTATGATTTTGGGGTGATGCAGTTCTCACTGCTTGTTATTTGATTAATAGCATGCCTTCCTCTGTTTTAAATAATTAAAATTCCTTCATCTATTCTGTTTTCGTCTCAACCATTGTATTTCATTCCACCTCGTATTTTTTGTTGCACTTATTTTGTTGATAATCTAACTCCTGGACAAGACAAACTTCAAGCAAAAATCCCTTAAGTATGTCTTTCTCGGCTATTCTCGTCTCCAAAAAGGATACAGGTGCTTTCACCCAGACAATAACTGATATATTACCTCAACTGATGTCACCTTATTTGAGGAGTCGTCATTTTTCTTATCTTCTCCTGCTGAGCGTTCTTCAATATCTGATGGACTAAATTAATGCTAATTTTGTTTCACTGATGAACTAAATTGGTAATATTTTTTATTATTGAGGAATTAAATTAATATTAAATATTTTAAAAGACTAAAATTATGTCACTTTCATGATTTAAGAACTAAATTAATTTTAAAATTTTTTAAAGCACTAAAATAATGATACTAATATGTTTGAATGGTTAAAAAAAAGTTTACTCCGTAAATTTATCAAAGCAAGTTTTATAAAAGAAGAATATTTCTAAGATGTTGACGGCAACGCATTTTCAGGCTAAGTTTAAGGCGGTTCTTTACTTTCGTTTGTTATAAGTTTATGTTGATGTTAAATTGTTAATTTGCGTAGATCACTTTCTATGCACTATTTTTACACTATTTTTATAATAAAATAAATAAAATATACATTTTAACAAGGAAAATCTTTATTACATGCCATTTTTTATAAATATCAAAAATTTTAGTAGATAATTTTTTAAAAAAATGGGATCTTAAAGTAATTTTAAAGATTTATTTATTCAATGGCATTCCAAATACTTTAAATTATATTTTATTATAAAAATAAAAAAATTTTAATGGGTGAACTTAAAAAATATCAATAAATATCATAATAATTAAAAAATATTATCATAGAAGTTATATTTAAATAAATATTGTCATGTCTTATTTTAAAAAGAAAAAATATAATACATTACAAAATAAATTAAAACAATATAGAGTATAGATAAATTGCATAAGAAAAAGAATAAAAAAAAAAGCTTAACTTCTTGAAATGAAATTTCTTTAAGAGTAATTAAAAAATAAAAATTAAAAAGTACTTAAAAAGAGTATGGATAGACAAATAAGAGTATTAATACTCTTAATTTTTTTTAAAATTTAAAAAGTTTAAGTTGTTAAAAAAAAATACTAGCATAATATCGCAACATATTGACAAAAAATTATATCACTAAAAAATTAAACATTAATACTTAATGTTTCTTTTAATATATTATTTTATAAATTAAATTTTAATTTTTTATCTGTTTGAATTAACTAATAAATACTATTAAAGTTTTTTAAATACAAGAAAATGTTAAAATAATAATAAAAATATTAAAAATATTAAAATAATTCTAAAATTAATAATGAATATATAACTTTAAATTATAAAAATTTAAAAATAATGATTTATTGAAATTTTTTAAATTATTATAAATTTTTTTTATAAAATATTATATCATAATTTTTAAGTAACATATCATTTTTAAATAATATATATATTTTTTAAAGTTTTTTCGTGCATTCGGGTGTTTGCTAATTATGCCAGTTGAAAGTCTAATTTTGATGACGGAAGACTTCATCAGAACAATTATTGCCCCTGCTTTCGTTCTTGTTGGATCTCTTTTGGCATATGTTCCTATTCGCTCTTTGACCTTTCTGTTTCTGGATTTCTATAAGCAGCAGTTATATAAAATAAGTTACTTCCTCTATTCTATTTTTTTTAAGGTTCTTGTATATAAATTAAAAAATTAATTAAATATTATTATTTATAAAAAATTATATTTAAATCAATTATTCTTTTATTAAAATATTATTATTTAATTTATTAACTCTTTTTCATATCAATAATATTACTAAAAATGATTAATAAACAATTTTTTAAAATAATAAATAAAAAGAACAAAGAGAGTAATAAATATCTAACCAATCATTATTTTTAATAAAAATAATTATCTAGCACAAAAAATTAAGTAATCATTTAATACAAAATGATGATGCATCAAGTGTTATTGACTTAATCTACACAAATATAAACTAAGTTTACACGAGAATTTGTCTTCAATAAGACAACATTAAAAGGATTAATAATTGTTATATAAAATAATTTATTTATCAGTTATGTGCATATCATTAAAAATAATATTTTTAGTACTTCAAACTTTTATTTATAATTTATTACTGTTAAAAAATTTTTTTGTCTTAATAATGACATAAAAATTTGAACTTATAACTTTTTTTTGTATATTATTTAAATCTGTTACTATTAACTCATTCTTACTGATTTAATGTATTTAAATAAATACATTACACCTGTTAATCATTAATAGTTATCAATTTTTTTTATCTTTAATTAAGGTATTTTTATTAATAGTTATCACATTAAGTATAAGTTTTAAAATCTACATATACTAATGGATATTGATTCGATTAGAAGGAGCTTTAATTTCTTTAAGGAATGATCTCAGTGATAGAGTTTCGATTCCGTGCAAACATCCTTAAAAAGAGTTTTTGATTCAGCACCTAACAATATTATGAGAGATTAATCTCTCACTTAATGAGTGAAATAATATTCTAAGAAACCAAAAAATATTATATCTATTATTTATTAATAATTGCGTCTAATCATTAACTTTACATCATTAATTATCATATTTTTTAAAAGGTTTCTTTTATGTCTTTTAATTGTAAATACACTAATATTATTACCTACACAAATTAAAAAAAAAACATATCAATCAAATTTGACATAATAGAATACACATTGGCATGTCAATCAAATTTGATTTTTGTTATTTTAAGTCACAACAAATATTAATTTTGATTAATTCTCTTGCTAAAACAAAATCATTTATTGACTTTTCCTTATTTGTCATATCTAGCATATAACCATAGTTATAGTGACATATTTATGTTTAATTATTTAATTGGTTTGATAAATTATGTATTTTGTAATTTTTAATTCAAATAAGTATGATAAATTAAAAATAATCAATAATAACGTTATTTATTTCTATAATATATTCATAATACATCGCACTAATACAAATCTAGTTATTTTTTAATATCTTAAGGTAGCTAGATTATGAAAATGAAAATGACAAGTGTTTATGGAGGTCCACACCCAATTCTTGAGGATTTGTATTATGATAAAGACTTTGGTACTGTCACATTTCAATTTTAGAAAGTATGATTGGTCAGGCATTAGACATTTCTATCTACAAAGCCTCATTAATACATATTAAACTTAATGTATTTTAACATAAAATTGTAATCACTTAAACTTATTAAAATAACATACATACACACGAACAGTTAAGATTTTATAATCATTTATTTAAATTACAATAATTAAATATGTAAAATAAATTGACTCAACCCTATGACTGCAATTCTATATATTAATATCTCTAAATCATCTCTATTAAAGGAATCTGTTCCATTTTAGGAGTGGACAGTTTTTTAGGCTGAAAGTACAAAATATGCTTAATCAAACTATGACAAAGAAATATAAAAAGAGGTGAGTTTTGTAACTGAGTTAACATAGGGACACTTGAAAGCCACTGACCAAAAATAATATAAGCATATTTTATATTAATAATAAATATTAAATATTATAATTATATTCTAATGCTTTTACTTGATATTTAATAAAATGAATTCAAATTACCATATATTGAAAATATTTTTTTTCAAGAATTCCTTCCTTGAGGAATTTCATATTTATAAGGAATCTTTTTTTAAAAAATTATTTTTTATTAAATAGTAATTTCTTATAGAAATATTCTCAGGCTTTATTAGAAGAATAATTAACATGCATCAGCCTTTAAACTTCCGGCTAGGCATCAGCCACTTATTTCTATAACCTCAAGTATTTTCGTTTAGGCATTAAGCACACATAATTCTCATAATAGTCTGGTCATTTATAGTACCATTGTATATCAAAAATTTTTCCTAATGCCTCTTATATTTCTAGATATATTATCAAAATATTAATAATATAATTCATACACGTAATCATAACATAAAATATTAAAAAAATTATAAATATAGACAGAAATAAATGTAAGTACTTAAGATATACTTATCTCATGAAAATATATTTAACTCAAAATAACAAAATTATACAGTAAAATATAACAATTTAAAAATTAGAGTATGTAACTTAAGCTCATAAATCATATTATATACAATAATTTCAGAATATAAACTATATAATAAGATTGCCATCATATAATTTTATGAAAGTTAAATTAAAAGAATATGATACTAGAATAGTAACACAATAACATGCTAAATACTTATAATTATATGAAGAAGTTATTATATTGAACTAGGATTTTTCTATTTCTTTTTGTTACTTACTAAGGCTCTTATTGCTTCCGCCTTTGTTGCCTCTCTAATTTATAAAATCTTCTAAACTTACACGTGCCATAAATTTATGATTTCTACTTGATTTATCCACCGGCCTATTACAATAGGTTAAAGAAAATTCTATTTCTTTCATAACTCACTTACCTGCATTTCTATCAATACATAAATGCACGTTTCCTCTACTACATTAGGTTAAAGAAAATTCTATTTCTTTCATAACTCACTTACCCGTTTTTCTATCCATACATAAATGCACGTTTCCTCCGTATATGTCTTTTCATTTTTACTTCTCATGCATGCATGGCTTTTTTTAAAAAAATGGTGAACCCCACCAATTAATGCATATGTTATTTTTTTTTAATTTTAATAAATAGGTTCTGACAGGTACGTATGATGGATTAACAAGAGAATAATAATCGTCACTCCGCTTTTGCGAAAGAAATGTCTCCCTATTGAGTTCCTCCTCCACAAGGAACAAGAAGCTTTACATTTTTCTTCATTGTTAAAATTCAAATTAATTTCTTGTAGAAAGTGTAAAGCAGGCCGGATACAAATAGACTGGATAATTTTCTAATTAAGTGCTTGGTAACAAATTAATAATAAAAAAATCATTTTTTAATTTGTTTAATAAAATTTAATTATAAGTTATTTTAACAAAAAAAAGTTAACCCAAACACATAGAAAATAACATTATTTTTATCCTCAAAAAAATTAACTTTAATTTAGTCCATAAATTATCAAATAAATATCGTAAATTTAATTTTTTAATTATATAAAATTATTACTAATTTAGGTCCTAAATGCATTCTTAAATCTTCGCCCAAAACACCTTTGCCCATTCATCTTTTATTACTCTCTAATATTTAACATAACTAAAAATATGGGATAAATTTGATCATTCATTATTTAAGAAATGCTAACTTAGAATTAGGGATATATAAATTTAGAGTTTGAAAATTGCAAACAAGTCTTGAGCCCATTTGGGTCCCTTCAAGTTATATAAATTCATAAATTTTATGGACGCTTGAGGTATACAAAGGAGTGAGAACTTCTACTTTAAAAAAAAAAAAAGCATGTGCGACCTATAATATTAAGAGGAACATTATTTCACACAGTTTCTCAAAATTTTGATATCAAAATCTCAGCTTGCATTGATTTAGTGTTAGTTGTCATGAAAATTATCTAGCTATCACATATAAAGAAAATAATATATATATATATATAGACACATACACATCCCCCCCCAAAAACTTTCACATATAATTGTCATGTATAATAGAATTATGCTTTCAATTGAGAAAGGTAGAACAAGAGTGAGTAGAACTAATTTTAAATTATATTTTTGGCCTTCACAGCACTTCTTTATTGGATCCTTCCCTGATATAAAGTGAACAATCATTGAAAAAAATATTATTAATTTTAATTTTTTATGATATAATTACTTGGACAACAACTTATAAATTTATATGAACCAATTGCATTCTGGTTTTTAAAATTTAGAGGAAAGAAACTAATAAATATGATAAAAATTAAAATCTTAAAATAATTTAATATGTGTTTGAATTCATTTATTTTGTATTCAAAATAACTTATAATCAAAATCTTATAAAAAGAACTTTTACAAAAATAATTTTTTCTTAAAAATTAAAAAAAACTAAATATGCACTTAGTCTTACTGTTGCTTATATGTCCTCTATGTCGAACAAATTACATGGATATATGTTGACCACAAAAAAAAAAAAATTACATTGATATATAAGATGTGGAAACTTTTTTTTTGGCATCAATTCTTATTCATGTCACGGTTTTTTCATCAAAATCCTACACAAGAATTTAATTTGGTACAAGAACCACATACTTGTTAGTTCCCTATGCAGAACCATTTCTTGTGTAGAAATTAAAGTGATTTAGGAAAAAAAAAGTTCAAAAACTAAACCTAATTAAAATGTGGAAATTGTATTAGCTCGGGAAAATGACTAAAGTTTAGAAAAGCCAAGTACTTGAACATGGAATAACCGTGTCAAGTAAATGAACATGGAATAAATTAAATTTCACCTAAAATTAAATAATCATTGATACAAGGTAAGTTGTTTTGTTGTGCCTTTATATCTTTAAACTGTTGTGGCGTTTGAATTTCTAAGATGCAATCAAGCCCCCTGTGTCACGTTATTGTCTTAGTCATCACAGTCAAAGGTAAACATTAATGCTATCTTGATTCTTATTGTATTTTTCTTGATTCCGTCTTGTTTTGGACTAAATTCTAGTTACAGGTTTAGGTTTTAGACTAAATTAAGTCAGAAGAGTATTAGCAGGGTTATAATGAGATGGATTAGATTGTATCCGAGGAACTACCTTCTTTATATAGGCTAGAAAATTTAGTTGTTTTAAAAGTAATAAGAAGCCATCAGTTAAGACTTGACACATAGTGATATAATTAAATTTTATCCCTAAACTCTTAAGATTTCTTCTTAAATTATCAAATAGGGCCTAGGTGGTTACTAGAAACACGACAACTTGATTGTTATCCATGTTACTTCGGTGGAAACATTAATATCCGTATCAAACAAGTTTTACACTTGAACCTCTGGTTGAGAACTTGATCCTTCCCCCATGTCCCATTTTTATAATTTGACAGTAACACTTAAATTGACTAATTCAAAGCACAAGGTAGTGTTGGATTTGTACCTAAATTTGTTCCTTGTTAGTGAACCTCTCAAAGCATTGACTTGCGAACTATTATTTTGGTGGCTGGACGCGTTTATGACAAAAAAACCTTGTAACAGAGTGGTTGATGGAATGTGGCATGAACAGTTTTCGTTCCTGATCTGATCTTATATATAGCTACAATTGTTTTCTTTGGGCTCTCACAGAGAAATTTTCTGCATTTAAATCCGCATCATTTCCCCAAGTATACCAAACATACTCGTGCTTAGTAACACCATATTGTTTCAGAAATCCACTGTGAGAATGAATGCCAAAGTTGAGATTGTGTCTAAAGCAAACCATAAAGCCATCCACTCCAACCCCAGATCATCTCAGAAACTTCAAAATCTCCCTCCTCGATCAATTGGCTCCCCCATCATTTTACGTTCCCCTTGTCCTCTTTTACTCTGCCTCTGATATCAGTGCTTCTGGGACTGATTTCACAGCGATTTCTGATAAGTTGAAGACTTCGTTATCAGAAGTCCTTACTCTGTACTACCCATTTTGTGGAAGACTGAAAGGAAACTCCTCGGTTGAGTGCAACGAATGCAGGTGTTGTTTACTTGGAGTCTAAAGTCCCCACCAATCTCACAGATATTCTGAAAAATCCTCGAGTTCATGAGATAAACCAATTTTTTCCATTTGATCCCTACAACCCAGGATTTGATCATCACAAGGAACCTGCAGTGAACATGGCAGTTCAATTGAATGGATTCAGCTGTGGGGGAATAGCACTTGCTGTGTGCCTCTCACACAAGATTGCTGACGGTGCAACAGCAGCATCGTTCCTCAGTGCTTGGGCTGCCACAGCAGAAACGGGACTTGGCAACGCAGTGGCACCTCAAATGGAAGCATCCTTGCTCTTCCCACCAAAGGACATAGAAATGGACACGACCCGTGGCATGATTGGCCACAAAGACATCGTAACGAGGAGGTTCATGTTTAGCGGGACAAGCTTGTCTAGACTGAGAGCTGAACTTGCCTTGTGCAACCCCACTCGTGTTGAAGCCGTGACAGCACTCATATGGAAAACAGCCATGGAAGCTGCAAAAGCAAGTTCAAAGGAACAGTCACTTCGAACATCTATGGTGTCCCACGCAGTGAACATTCGCAGCCGACTGGCCCCACCATTATCGAAGCAATTTGCAGGCAATCTTTGGCAACCATGCTGTTTCTCCATTGGTTGAAATGGATGGCACGGTTGGGCTGCATGAAATGGCAGAGATAGTGAGAAAAACGGTAAGAAAAGTTGATGCAGATTATGTGAGTGAACTTCAGGGTGATGGGCTACGTAAGGCTTGTTGCATCCTTGAAAGAAGCAAGGTTTATGGCCTCCAAAAAGGGTATTCCGTGTTACAGCTTTAGCAGTTGGACAAGGTTTGGTTTCTACGAAGTTGATTTTGGGTGGGGAAAGCCAACGTGGGTGTGCACTATTGGTGTGCCTATAAAAAATGTGGTGATTTTGATGGCCACCAGAAATGGGGATGGAATAGAGGCATGGGTGACCTTGACTAAGCATGATATGCAGGAATTCGAGCGCAACCCAGAGCTTCTCCAGTTTGCTTCATTTGATTCTTAATTATTAGACAATTTTTCTTAGTGTTCTCTTTGTTATATTGGATGAAAATTGGATGAAAATTGTGTTGTGTTTTGTTTTATATATATTAAGGGAAAATATTATATAACTAAAATATTTTTGTCAAGAATTTTTAATAAAATGATTTAGTATGCTACTTAATTATTCGATTAGTGAATGATCCCTATCACTTCGTATATTCCATTCAACAATTAAATTCTAGTTAAATTCTATCAAAAATTCTGAACTATCTTTTCTATCTGTGTAACATTACTCTATATTTAGGAACTTCTTTCTAGTTGTGGAAGATGTTAGAAATGGAATATAGCTTCATATGTTTTCTTGATGTTCAAATTTCCATTTACATTCTATTTGTTCTTATGTCAACGTAAATGTTAGAATATTGGAGTAGTTCTTAAAATCTCATATTCATCACTCTTTTTATATATATATATATTTTTTAGTGTTTTTATTATGAAACTGGTTTTGTTTTTCATTAATTATTATAATTTTTTTATTTTCAACATGAAGTCTAAGCTAAGAGAATATTTATAATTAAATTCACGGGGTCACACTACAGCATAAGTAAAGTTTATATATCTTTCATGAACAAAGATTGACTTATCTGGTTGACTTTTGCTTATAACAATTATATGAATTAGATTCATATCCAAAGGTTCTTTATTGATAGATAAACTATAATTTTAATTGTAAATCCTTAACCTTGACCGTAGAATAGAGAGATTCTTTCCTCACTTTAAACTTGTATATGTTTCAATTTAGAATATATTACTTTTACAACGACAATTTCAACAGACTCTAGACTTTAAAAACTTATGCTTAATTAATTGAAAATATTCAACATGTAATTATTGCTACAATTTACTTTCCAATGAGAAGAAATCTTCATTTCATCATTTGCATTTTGAAGTGAAGCATCCGATAGTGGAAGGACCACTAATTAAGTTACCAATTTGCAATGTATACCTGCTCCTGCGAAAAAGACGAACTCACACCCGAAGTAGGTAAATGATATCAAATTTGCTTATTCTGAAAGTTGACTAATTTATTAATAAAGAAAAAAATTCTTGTTAACATGATTAATTTACTCAATTAGGAAAGATTAATGGGGTCGTGATTTTCTTGCATTGCAACACCTTTTTAAAGAAAAGCAAAGGGAGGATTAAAAGTGAAGTACTTATTTTTTCTTTTTGATAAAAAGTGTAGTTCTAATTAGTATTTCATCACTATTGCAAATTTTTATCTTAGTTGACAAATTTTGATTGGAGGAATAGGGATGAAACGGGAATGAGAGAGAATAAAAAATTTGAATCCTATTTTTCTAGCATAAATATGGTTCTTTTTCCTCATATTTGATTTTTAATTATATTATTTTTATACCTTAATCATTTATCTTCTTCTATACATCTACTTTTTATGATTATAAAAAGAAGAGAAAGAAAAGAAAAAAAGTGAAAAAGAAATTGAGTTTATCTGTTTTTCTTAATTTATTACCATTTAAAATAAATATATAAAAAGAAGTGTATAATTGAAACATAAAAATAACATTTTTGTTTGGTTTTGGCTTTTGTAAAAACTGAAATAAATCTTCTTCAATTGCTTTGGAAATTAAAAAGAAATATGTTATGAAAAAGGTGTAAAACATTACAATATTCTTGGGTAAGCAATAATTTTTATTTAAACTTTATAAATAAATATGTAAGCCTACTACTTGCATAAATTTTAAAGCTTTTGAAAAAATATCAATAAATTGTGGCTCAAGTGATAAGTAAGCTTGAGTGTGCAATGTCAGAATGAAATTAGTCGTTATACCTAAAGAGGTGTAGAGATTCCTAAATAAGGAAAAAAAAAACTTTGAAAAATGTATCAATGTCCATATACAAAACATGTAAATTTTTTAAAACTGCACAAATTTATGATTTCACGTATTTGTTAATGAAAATTACATGAGAAACTACCACATAATCAAAAATATAATTTTTCTCAAAATTATTGTAAAGTTTTTTTAAATGAAGTTGGCCGAAGAGATCATCTACTCAGCATAGTAAACGTGTCTATTGCCAACTTAAATAATATTGTAATATAAATCATAAAAAAACTACCATATTGTACAATTTTCAATTTTAAAATATTATAGAATATTTCTTTTAAAAAATTAATAAAGAGAGCAAGCCCCCTAGTGAAAATTCTTATCTGTTCAAGAATTTATTAGATGAAATTAAAATTATTATTTCGATGTACTTTCCACTTTCTTTCTCCATCTTTTACTTTAATTATTCACCTTTATATTTAGAAAAATTAATATGGATTGATGCCGACCCGGTTCTAAACACACTATGGGCTGAAGTTTTGTGGGTTGGGTTGGACTAGTACCCTTTGTCTAGTAGGCTACAAAATCATTGATTCAGCCTAGTTCTTAATGGTTGTGCGGTGGCCATGGGCTAACCCACCATAAATTAAAAGTAAAAAGTTTTAAATTTTTTATTTTATATCGCTTATTAAATAACAAAAACCTTAATTGAAGTTTAACAAGTTTTTTAAATAAAAAAAGATTGAAAATTTTAAAAAATTCTTAATAGTATTTTTTAAAAATTACACCTAAAAAAAAAAGCTTTTAATAAAATTCAATAATAAATATGTTCATAAATATATTAATAATGACTAATTCAATAATAAAATTCTTAATTAAATTATTTTTTCGAATGAGTTATTGTGGCCTAACCTATTTTGACCGACAACTGTTGTATGTATCGGGCTAAAAAGCCTGTTTACTAGACGAGTTACTAATTGTTAAACCTAAAACCATTAGTTTTTGCGGGCTACATGGGTTGCATCACATAAATCTATAGAATTTGAATTAAGCGATAACATATAATGCACGTTTAATTTTAATTAACTATAAAAAAATTATATTTTTTAATTTTCTTATTAAGATTATGATTATAATCAATTTTAAATATAAAATAAGTTAATTAATGACACACATAATAGTGAGGTTCTCCAAAAATGAGGTACACCGGGTGAAATCTATCATTGTTGTATATCTACATCACTTTTTCTACTTGATTGACGGAATTATCAAACTTTTTTTTTTTTTTGCTTATACACATGTATTTTGTTTATATAGGAATCGAACTTCTATGTACTAACTTTTCTTGTTTTTATAAAAGTAAACTCCAACAATACTTATTTTTGAGAATTCATTTGATTGCACACAAATAATATTAAATTTATTTTTTAAAAAACTTAAACTACAACTCGCTATATATCTAAAGTCAAAATTATCAATTCCAGCGTTCTAATGGAAAGTTTCTGCTCGTTGGTAGATGGAGATTATAAACTAATTAAAACAATTAGTTTTTTTCTTTTTAATGTAAATTTTTTTGAAAAGATCACTTTTTCTTTTTAAATTTTTGACCTCTCACAATAGAATTTTTTCTTCTGGCCCCAGGCTAATTATTCTAGCTCCACCCCTGTATAATAGACTTTAGTTTCTAATTTGTTTTTATCATCTTTTTACTGAAGCATTGATGCTACAAGAAATAAAATTTTCATAAAACAAATTAAGCAAGATATCATATATGCGCCGCCGAATAGCACCACCCATGCCATAATTATTATTTAGTTTGACGTATGCATGATGCTGCAAATGATAATTTTTGTATTGGAACATGTTAGGGGCACAAAGTTGTGATCGTACACTCAATTACAAACATGAAATGTACCTCTAATTTTTTGTTAAAGAAATATTAATGTGATGATTAAAGAAAAAATTCATAAAATAATCTAACGAAACAAAAATAAGCTGTGTGCACTTTTTTTTTTAAAAAATTGCTTTTTTGCAATAATAGTACTCTTTCCTATTACAGAGATTGCATTACCTAGTCTAGAGCTAAAGGTTCAGAAACTTTTTAGGCAATATGAATCATTATATTTATATCTACTGCGCAGAAGAAGTTTCCAGAAAATGAATAATCAATGATTTAGTGGGCTTATTGTTAATATCAGAACTCAAGAAGGACCTCTTGGTAATTGGCGCCGCATCACGCCTGTTTGAAAGATGTTTTATTTGTTCTCATTGAATATGTTTATAATTATAAAAATTAAAATTAAATTGAGTTTGATTAAATTAAATTAAATTTAAAATTAATTTTATATTTAAAATTTATTTTTTAAAATTATGATTTAAATTAATTTAAAAATTAATTTTTACGTTTGATAGAATATATTAAAAAAAATTAAATTAATTTTATTTTAATAAATTTATATTTTTATACTTATAATGATATGATTATTATATTTTTATTAAATGTATAATAGTACATTTATATAAAATCTACTAAATCCTTTCATTTTAAAGAGAATTTCTAAACTAACCTAATTAAAATCTATTAGATTTATATAGATTTATAAATCATATTAATTCCTATTTCATAATTTTTTAAACAAAAAATTCCATTTACCAATAAAATTAAATTATAAAATTTATCCTTTAAAACACATTCTTTGCATGAGAATCTTTAACACAGATTAGTTTTCCCAATCTGCTCTCGTACGGCTCTGTTACATACACGAGCATGCAAAACCTTGAAGAGGTGTTTGATTTGTGTAATTTTTGTTTTTATTTTTAATAAAATCATAAGAATTTAATTTTTATCCACTTTTAAACTAAAAAATTTTACATTAGTATTCAATCACGGATTACCAAATTATTGAAAAAATTTGACTAAAATAACAAATATCTAAATGTGTTAAACACTTGATAAGATGTAATTGGATGATAGTATAAAAGAATTTACCGTAACAGTAAATTAAAATTAAATCCAAATCATAAAATAGATTAGAAAATGTGTCCAGTTGGGTTTTGATAAAAAAATATTTTTTGTAAAACAATTTTTAAAATGGTACCAAATCTGAACTGAAAATAACAAATAGTATAGTTGAAATGTAATTTTCTCATTAACTAAAAATTTTCACAAATTACATGGATATATGTTGACCAAAAAAAAAATTACATTGATATATAACATGTGGAAACTTTTTTTTTTGGCATCAATTCTTATTTATGTCACGGTTTTTTCATCAAAATCTTACACAAGAATTTAATTTGGTACAAGAACCACATACTTGTTAGTTCCCTATGCAGAACCATTTCTTGTGTAGAAATTAAAGTGATTTAGGAAAAAGAAAAAAAGTTCATAAACTAAACCTAATTAAAATGTGGAAATTGTATTAGCCCGGGAAAATGACTAAAGTTTAGAAAAGCCAAGTACTTGAACATGGAATAACCGTGTCAAGTAAATGAACATGGAAAAGGTAAGTTGTTTTGTTGTGCCTTTATATCTTTAAACTGTTGTGGCGTTTGAATTTCTAAGACATTCAATCAAGCCCCCTGTGTCACGTTATTGTCTTCAGTCATCACAGTCAAGATAAACATTAATGCTATCTTGATTCTTATTGTATTTTTCTTGATTCTGTCTTGTTTTGGACTAAATTCTAGTTACAGGTTTAGGTTTTAGACTAAATTAAGTCAGAAGAGTATTAGCAGGATTATAATGAGATGGATTAGATTGTATCCGAGGAACTACCTTCTTTATATAGGCTAGAAAATTTAGTTGTTTTAGAAGTAATAAGAATTCATCAGTTAAGACTTGACACATAGTGATATAATTAAATTTTACCCTAAACTCTTAAGATTTCTTCTTAAATTATCAAATAGGGCCTAGTTGGTTACTAGAAACACGACAGCTTGATTGTTATCCATGTTACTTCGGTGGAAACATTAATATCCGTATCAAACAAGTTTTACACTTGAACCTCTGGTTGAGAACTTGATCCTTCCCCCATGTCCCATTTTTATAATTTGACAGTAACACTTAAATTGACTAATTCAAAGCACAAGGTAGTGTTGGATTTGTACCTAAATTTGTTCCTTGTTAGTGAACCTCTCAAAGCATTGACTACTAACTATTATTTTGGTGGCTGGACGCGTTTATGACAAAAAAACCTTGTAACAGAGTGGTTGATGGAATGTGGCATGAACAGTTTTCGTTCGTGATCTGATCTTATATATAGCTACAATTGTTTTCTTTGGGCTCTCACACAGAAATTTTCTGCATTTAAATCCGCATCATTTCCCCAAGTATACCAAAACATACTCGTGCTTAGTAACACCATATTGTTTCAGAAATCCACTGTGAGAATGAATGCCAAAGTTGAGATTGTGTCTAAGCAAACCATAAAGCCATCCACTCCAACCCCAGATCATCTCAGAAACTTCAAAATCTCCCTCCTCGATCAAATTGGCTCCCCCATCATTTTACGTTCCCCTTGTCCTCTTTTACTCTGCCTCTGATATCAGTGCTTCTGGGACTGATTTCACAGCGATTTCTGATAAGTTGAAGACTTCGTTATCAGAAGTCCTTACTCTGTACTACCCATTTTGTGGAAGACTGAAAGGAAACTCCTCGGTTGAGTGCAACGATGCAGGTGTTGTTTACTTGGAGTCTAAAGTCCCCACCAATCTCACAGATATTCTGAAAAATCCTCGAGTTCATGAGATAAACCAATTTTTTTCCTTTTGATCCCTACAACCCAGGATTTGATCATCACAAGGAACCTGCAGTGAACATGGCAGTTCAATTGAATGAATTCAGCTGTGGGGGAATAGCACTTGGTGTGTGCCTCTCACACAAGATTGCTGACGGTGCAACAGCAGCATCGTTCCTCAGTGCTTGGGCTGCCACAGCAGCAACGGGACTTGGCAACGCAGTGGCAGCTCAAATGGAAGCATCCTTGCTCTTCCCACCAAAGGGACATAGAAATGGACACGACCCGTGGCATGATTGGCCACAAAGGACATCGTAACGAGGAGGTTCATGTTTAGCGGGACAAGCTTGTCTAGACTGAGAGCTGAACTTGCCTTGTGCAACCCCACTCGTGTTGAAGCCGTGACAGCACTCATATGGAAAACAGCCATGGAAGCTGCAAAAGCAAGTTCAAAGGAACAGTCACTTCGAAACATCTATGGTGTCCCACGCAGTGAACATTCGCAGCCGACTGGCCCCACCATTATCGAAGCAATTTGCAGGCAATCTTTGGCAACATGCTGTTTCTCCATTGGTTGAAATGGATGGAACGGTTGGGCTGCATGAAATGGCAGAGATAGTGAGAAAAAACGGTAAGAAAAGTTGATGCAGATTATGTGAGTGAACTTCAGGGTGATGGGCTACGTAAGGTTGTTGCATCCTTGAAAGAAGCAAGGTTTATGGCCTCCAAAAAGGGTATTCCGTGTTACAGCTTTAGCAGTTGGACAAAGGTTTGGTTTCTACGAAGTTGATTTTGGGTGGGGAAAGCCAACGTGGGTGTGCACTATTGGTGTGCCTATAAAAAATGTGATGATTTGATGGCCACCAGAAATGGGGATGGAATAGAGGCATGGGTGACCTTGACTAAGCATGAATATGCAGGAATTCGAGCGCAACCCAGAGCTTCTCCAGTTTGCTTCATTTGATTCTTAATTAGACAATTTTTCTTAGTGTTCTCTTTGTTATATTGGATGAAAATTATGTTGTGTTGTGTTTTATATATATTTAGAGAAAATATTATATAACTAGAATATTTTTGTCAGAATTTTTTATATAATGATTTAGTATGTTAATTGACTCTTGGATTGATGAATGATCTCTACTACTTCGTATATTCCATCCAACAACTAAATTCTAGTTGAATTTTGTAAAAAATTCTGACTATCATTTCTATCTGTGTAACATTACTCTATATTTAGGAACTTCTTTCTAGTTGTAGAAGATGTTAGAAATGGAATATAGCTTCATATGTTTTCTTGATGTTCAAATTTCCATTTACATTCTATTTGTTCTTATGTCAACGTAAATGTTAGAATATTGGATTAGTGCTTAAAATCTCATATTCATCACTCTTTTTTTTATATATATTTTTTTTTAGTGCTTTTATTATGAAACTGTTTTTGATTTTCATTAATTATTATAATTTTTTTATTTCAACATGAAGCCTAAGCTAAGAGAATATTTATAATTAATTCACGGGACTCACACTACAACATAAGTAAAGTTGTGTACCTTTCATCAACGGAGATTGACTCATGTGGTTGACTTTTGCTTTATGATAATTATATGAATTAGATTCATATACAAAGGTTCTTTATTGATAGATAATTAGTAATTTTATTATAAATCGTTAACTTTGGCCTTAGAATAGAGAGATTCTTTCCTCGTCTTAAACTTGTGTATGTTTCAATTTAGAATATATTACTTTTACAACGACAATTTCAACAGACTCTAGACTTTAAAAACTTATGCTTAATTAATTGAAATATTCAACATGTAATTATTGCTTCAATTTACTTTCCAATGAGAAGAAATCTTAATTAATTGTGTATGTTTCAACATGTAATCATTGTCTCACGACAAATTTTTGAGTAACGATGGCAAAGACGAAAATAATAGATACACACCGGAGAATATAATTTTTAAATATTCATATTTAATTATTCATATGTTTGATTTTCATCTAGTGTATAAAGTTTTACATTATGATTCGATTATATAATTAGATGACAGTGTAAGTGGATTCAAATTAAATGTAAAATTGTAATTATATAAAATTGTAAAATAAATTTATAATTATTGTTACTTAAATTTTTATTTAAAAACTTCAAATGATTCTTATTATTGATATTATTAAATATTTTTCGTTCTATATTTGTAATCAAAACAATTATTCAACTATTCTTCTACTGTATAATTAAAACTTAATATATAGAAAATTTTAAAATCTTAAATACTCAATCAACCTTTCATTTCAATTGAAAATGGAGATAAATGTATAAGTAAATATAATAAAATGTATAATGTTAAAAATTTTTGAGTGTAGAAACCCAATATATAATATTAAAAAAAATTTGAGTGTTATGACGTAGATCTGTCTGAGTTGGGAATTAAACTCTATCCGGGAATGTAGATACCATACCTACAGTTTGCGTTTTTGTTAACTTTTTTTAATTTAAATTAAACATTGATGTGATGTCAGATTTGATAATTACATTTTACTTAATAACTTTCTCATCATAGTATGTATTTGATCTTCTTCGTTTCTCTTTTAGACCTAAGATTTGAGATAGTATATCCATGGATAACTTCTCTTGTTTAAATTCACATCTTTATCTTCAGAAAATATAAATAATATGTAAAAAGTGAAATTGTGTTGTCGACCTTTTTTCTTCACTTTTCGTGATTCCATTTTAGGATTCAATGTTACAGATATTCACATAACATGAGAAGTAGATACATAATCATATGTTTATGAAGAAAATCGAACAATTTTTTGATAATCCTATAAGATCCATTTTTTTTTCTAATGGGTTACAGCTTCATCTGGGTTTGAATTCAGAGGTCTATCATAGAACAAAAATTCTTGAAGAATTCATGTTTGGTTAAGTCACCTAAGCTCACCAAAAGTCTTTTTACTAGTGGGGTGCTATGTTGCACAATACGGGTATGAGTATTTGATATAATATTATATGATATGTAAATACCATAATTTTTTTAAAAAATTAAGATATAAGTATGTTAATATATATTAAATAAAATATTTATATTTATATGTAAAATATTTATATATAAACTCCAATACTAATCCCATGTATTCTCCCTCTCCCCTCCACATTTATCTTCCCCATGCTTTTCTTTATTCTTTGATGAGAATGAAAATTTGTTATTATGTGCAATGATTTTAAAGAGGGTAAAATTGTAAGAGTGAAAATATACTTTGAGGAATGTAATTAGGGAGAATAGGACTTGAATTTATATCAAATATATTTCAAGTAATAGTACTTTGAGGATGATGGGTATTAAAAAAAAAGAATACTCTAAAAATACAAATATAAGTGTATTGTATGAGTATTAATATCAAATACGAATATGATATGGATATGTTACCAATTTTAAAATATTCGTACATCATAAGTGTGGTGTTATACTTGCAAGGCATTTCATTACTTAAATGAGCATGAGTAAATAGGTAAGTCAGTGTTATTAAAAGGTGGATTAAGTGGGTTAATACACAATTTGATAGTCGTAAGTTTGATCCTACTTTGACCACTTATCTTGTGGTGATAAATTATTAGTAAGTTCCTATAAGTATTTGTTGAACTCAAATACCAGCCTTAATCCTAAATTGGGACACCCTTCCCTCCATCTATATATATATTTTTTATCAAAAAATAAGTTAATTAAAGTGTTTTGGGTTTGAAAGGGAACATAAGAACATTGATTAACCGAATGTAAGAAGATTTGTAAGCCGTCGCAGACTATTAGTGGGGAGATAATCTTGGTCAGTTGGGCTTCCCTGAGGCATAGACTCAGGCGTGCTTAAACATGGGAATTTCTGGAATTGTGGATGTAGAAGAGAGGATGATGGGATGGATTGTGGCCCTGGAGCTCAGATCCTTGGGAGTGGATTTCCACCTCTGGGCCTTGGCCTGATATGGACCAATGATGTACAAGTACCTTGTCACAAGTAATATTTGTGTTAAATTTATCATATATATATATGTGTGTGTATATATATATATATATATATATATATATATGTATGTATGCTTCTATGCTTGAAAACACATCTCGTATAAAACAATTTTACCTTCTGAAAGTAGTAAACTGATCCTCAGGATCCAAGCATAACTCAAATGTAATCCAATGAGATTTCTACATAAAATCGGCTCTCCAGGTCAAACAATTTAAGCTCTACTTTTTTCTACATAAACACTTTAAGCTTACTTTGTGCATACTACTTTACATGAATCTCACAATTATAATGAATAATTTTAACAGTTTTCAATGGTCCTTTTCCTAGTCCTCTTTCGGCTGCCACTTTACAACCCTACTCTTCTCATGACCCACGCTGCTTCATCTTGTCAACAAGTTATGGTTAGCTAGGCTCAATGATCCTCAGATGAGCATTTTGAAGCTATCTAGTAATTTCTGTTACTATTGTTAAGCAGAAGTGCATATTGGCCATGGCTCAAAGCAACTCTTACATTTAACAGGGTATACGATCTCCTCAAAGAATCAAAGGTAAACGCTGTCAAATTTGTCATTATAGTCCATGTTTTCCAATTTTAATCAAGGTGGGGACCGTTGTGTACTTCATGTGTTACTAAATATCTTTCGGGAGCAAAGAAAAAAATATTTCAGCAACAATGAAAGAAAAAGAAAGGCGGGCCCAAAAAAGGGACAGTCCAATTGAGAATTTGAATTCATTGATCTCTAGACTAAAGTTCCTCCAAAAAGGATGGGATTTTGATAAAGGATGCAATATATCAATTGAGGGAGTTGCTAGGGTACTCAGGTTTTTTTGCAGGATACCAGTACTCTCAATGAGTTTTCAAACCTTTATTGGTTGTTGGTTCTCAAAATAAATGTTTCAAGTCTATAA
>NSJW01000424.1:0-165299 GCA_019955255.1 Castanospermum australe
AAAAATAAATGTTCTAAGTTTCTGAGTGATATGATTGAGAGTTTAATTAGGGCTGTGATGTCCTTGGAGAAAGCAGCATATGTATGTATAATTATGATATAAGAATATAAACAATAAATCGTCGAAAAAAATATCCTTTTATATCATTAAAAAAAAATCCTTTTACGCCTTGATGTCAGATTTCTCGTAACGATCGTTATTAAGGAAAAAAAAATGATACTTATAAATTTAAAAAATTTCTTATACGCAGCTTTACAATGCAATATAGAACAATTAAATTTTTTTAATAAATGGTATTTATGTCACAGTTTTAAGCATGTCAAATGATTTATAAACCCCTTTATAAGAAATGATAACATAAAGTGGAAAAAATTTATAATAAAGCAAACTACAAATTCTTTTTAAATTTTTTGGAGCTTGTAGAACGAGAGCAGCTAAGGCCTAACAATCTATGATAGCGAGAGCATGAATAATATTTCCTAAAATTCATAAATCGCGGATATATATTGTGAATTAGGGTATTAGGCACTATATAACAATCTTTTAAAACCTTCTAAAGTAATGAGAGCACATCGACAATTACTCAATGAGACACTCTATTTATGCATTTAATTAGTGGCATGTTCTTTTCTTTAGTGAGTTAAACATACACATATAAGAGTGTTAACTGATTATTACACATCGGCACATAATATGACTGTTAGCGCAAACATATGCACAGGATAAGCGCGGAGCTCTATAGACTATTATAGAAGAGGAGTTATCAGTATCCCCTCCTAGGAAACATGGTCACTACTTTCACTATTAAGAATGAAAAAATATTAATAATTTAATATAGTCTTTTGTTATTAAAAAGAGATTCTTATCACAACACGCAGTTATTATATAAATCATAATTTATTTAGAACACTCGCTATGCAATGCTAATGTTCTCTTTAATTTTTTAAATTAGTTAATTTTTTTTGGATACATCACGCCACGAAGACATATATACACTATTTTAAAAAATACAAACACATTATCGTTAGAGAATTGAGAGATTGCAGGTTAGGATAATGTTACGGCCACGTGTAGTATGTCTCTGATCTGTTGATTGACTTTAGTTTAATTTGAGAAAAAAGTCTATCTATACAACTTAATATATTGTTGTGTAATTAGTTTGACTTATTGTTTTCATAAGCTTATACATTTAAAAATCTAAATAGAAGAAATTTTGTATTATTGAAAAAATCAAAAGGAATTGCCTCATTCGTATCGTAGGTTTATAACGGGTATTTGTGTGAAACTCGTATATAAGATCTTGAAAAACAAGATCACAAGACTTAGTTATTAATATTGAGATCACACATCGAATTTTTTGATGCGACGAGATGAATATACTATATTATTTATTTGAGAAGAATATAAGACAACTCATATTGCTTCTTTCACCAAGTATTTTTTTTTTGAACGCAAGTGCCATATTTCTCAATATATAAATAGTATAATTAAGCTCCTTAAGTTTATATGTCTAAACTTAGAGCCTGCACATTTAGAAGTGAGATATACATATAATTAATATTTATCATTTATTCTATAAATAGATTTAAACACTCTAGAACTAAAATCTATCTAATGTATAAGTGAATTTTAGCTAATTAATTATTTAAATAATTTAATTTAGATACTATAATTAAATTAGAGATATGTTATTTACTATGACAAATTATATATTATTTAAATATAAAATTAGGTTTATAATAGAATAATTATTATTTTATTGAAATAAATGTATGGATTCTAAAATATTAGGTATAATGATGTAATGGTTTATTTACACACTATATATTTGAGTTTTGATGTTAGTGAATAAGTTTCAGATCTTAAACACAATAATAAAGAATTTGAAAAAATCAAATCAATAATATAACAATTCGATCTTAAAGGGCGATAAAAGCAAACAATGAAGTTCAAAACATCTTCAACATTATGTTTTTTCTTATAAATATTGATTTATAAATTCACTTATATTTTATAGCACAATCGGGTATTTATTTTTGAGTGTTAGTGAAAGTAAGCTTTATTTATAGAAATTATGTGACGCGGCACAATGACGTACACGAGCTAAGACGACTAAGTTGTAGTATCTTATATTCGAGAGAAGGTGGTGTATACTCAAAAATATACTTCTATACTAGGATGTAATAATCTATATCAATAAAAAAATGAATACGAATTATACACACATTGAAAATAAATCAATATAAATCTTCTTATCAAATTATCCTATGTATTATATTTAATATTAGCAATACTCAGTTATTAATTTATAGGAAAATTAATTTCAGATGATTAAATTCAATCTACTATGCTCATATATATTTATAATATGACTGAATTTTCTATCTCTACACACATTAAAATACTAGTGCCTCTATAAAAGTTGAATAAAATCATTCATTTTGGAACTGATAGTGAAGTTATAGGAGAGAGGGACAAACGTCTAATTCTCATTAAATTTATTATTGTATAGACATAAATTATGCTATTAATATAGTATAGCTCTATTATTTAGTATATATACTCAAAACTGCTCATGTGAGAGATAAGGAGGATAAGAGAATCGAGAAAGTGTTTTCTCTGTATTTTATTTAAATCTCTATTACTCATTTATAATCTAACTTATTCATATATTAATATACGAAATTTCTCCACAATAAACGAATCTGTCTAATAATATCTAAGAATATACAAAATTATAAATCTCTGTTTCTTATAAAACATTTTTCTCCATTTTTCACAAACTTCTTTCAATTGACAATGATTGCACTACGAGTCGAGAACGATAATATTCTATTTTCTATAATATCGCCGAGGTTAAGTCGTTACTTACTGTTAGTTTTTAAGCACAAATACGATGAATGAGGACAAATTGATGTTAAATAAAAATATTTAATATATATTTGATAATAAATTAATTTTTTTAAAAATTATTTTTTAATTTTATTATTAAAATTTTAATTATAAATTATTTTAATTATAAAATAAATTTATTCAAATATACATAAATTTTGATTTATTCATTTTATTACAAATACGTCAATATTGGCTCAAATCTCATTAATATTAATAAGCTATGAAGATCGATCATGAAGATAGTGAAATAATGGGTGGTGCTATGATTACCAAGGTACTTGTACTTTTTTTCGAGTAAAATATTTATTAATTATTAATTTTTATAATAAATAAATACTTAATGTATGTTTGAATCAGAGAACTTATTTTTTTAAAATTTTTATCAAATGTGCACTTAAACTTCGTAAAATCTAACTAGTTGGCAACTTTATCAATGGTAGTCTAGTACGTTGAAAAAAATATAGTAATATCATAATAATCTCTTAATTTTATGTTTAGATTGAATAGAATAAAAGCATATGAAGAAAAGAAAAAAAAATATTTCAAACATTTAAAATTTTAAAATAAAATTTCTTTCATTCTCTTCTCTTTCGTTCTCCTTAATTTAAATATACCCTAAAAGAATATACTATGATACTCCCAAAGTATAATATGAGGAGTTGGCCACTGCAACAACGTGGAAGAGTTTATAGAAGTCCTGTATTTTCTCATGTAAACCAGGAAGCCATTTAGGAGTATTCAATCAATTATTTTAGTTTAACCTTAGCACTTTTGTCAAATGGACCAAATCTCGATCGATCAGACAAAATCAGACTTATTCAATCGACCCTCACAGTGGAAGCAATGGGTTTGATTTGGATTGGTTGGCTGAAATTTGAAAAGTTAGTATATAAAAATTTGATTTCTAACAATCACTATACAGTGTTAGTCAATTGATTCAGTTTTGATCGGCTTTCCAAAAACAAAAAACCATGATTGAATCAAATAATCACATCCTACACGGTACAAAAAGAAACATTAAAAAATTATGTTGTTATCCCTAATTTTACTCCGATTAAGGAGGGGATTGCAAATCTTGGCATTTTGTTTTCTTCCCATTAAATTTTGATGCATAATCCAAATGCATTTTTAGTGACATCGCCGATTATTCCGGGAGAGTAGAAGAGGAGGAAAGAAAGAAAGAAGTTAAGAGGGGAAAGGAAACAGACACAGAAGGAGAAGAGAGAAAAAAAAAACGATTAAATAATAACGCGGTTCCTTTCAGCACCTCCACACCGCACTCTGAACTCTCGAAGCATTGCATTGGTTTTCTTGCGCATTTCTCTTCAGTTCAGTTCTCACTTCTCACTACGCATTTTTACTCTTTCTCTGCAAGCACTCACTCACTCTCACGCACTCTCTTTCCCTGGGAAAACCCTAGAGGAGGGTAGAGCTTCAGTTCTGCGCTTTGTGCATTGCTGCAACACCTCGTAGATCTACCACCGTTTATGCTATGCGCCACTAGCTTCTTGCTAAATGTCCAATTCCGATCCCAAAAACCGCCAACGTCCGGGTCCGTGGCCGCCGGCGCCGGATGCCAAGGCAGTGCCACCTTCTTCGTGGGCCAAGAGGACCGGGTTTAAGCCCAAGTTATCCGGCGAGACCAATGCCAGCGATTCCGGTCAGATAAGCTTGCCGCCCAAGCCTAGAGACGCTGACTCCCAGGTGGATCTCGAGGCGGGTCGGGCTCGGGCACCGGCCGCAGTGAACGGTGTGGCCCAGCGTGAGAAGGTTCCGCTTCCTCCCTCGTCTACTAAGGATCAGGCAGTGAAGAAGCGCAGGGACTCTGATGGAGTGCCCAAGAGTTCAGTCCCCAGTACCAATGGGCAGGCAACAGCGGTGCCCAAGAGTTCGGTCCCCAGTGCCAATGGGCAGGCAACAGCGGCACCGCCGGCGGCGGTGGACCAGACGTCGCAGCCTCGGAGAACGACAAGGCAGGAGGAAGTGATTGATGCCTTGCCCCAGACTGTGGATGACGATGGGTTTGTGTCTAGGCGTTCGCATATGAAGTATGAGCTCAGAGATTCACCTGGTCTTGGTAAGTTTCACTCGCCACTGGAAAGAGACATGCTTTATATTTTCTTGCCGACGATAGCTTGTTGTGGCTTGAATTTTGGAGTTATACTTTCCCTAAGGTTGAAAATTTTGATATATTCTGATGATTTTATACGGATACTGTAGTTCCCATTGGTGTATACGGTATACAGCATTACATTTCGATATTAGGTTCGTTGATTCTTATTCCACTCGTCTTAGTTCCTGCGATGGGAGGCACCCATGTGAGTGCTTTCAACTAACTGAATTGGTTTTTCTCGTTATGCTTCTTTTGTGGCAAAGTTATTTTGTGGGTACTGTTATCTGACGTGTTAGTGGCTATAGGAGGATACGTCTATGGTGGTATCAACTGCGCTCTTCGTGTCGGGGGTGACTACACTCTTGCATACTACTTTTGGGTCCAGGTTGCCCTTGATACAGGGCTCTTCTTTTGTTTATCTGGCTCCAGCTTTGGCGATAATCAACTCCCCGGAGTTTCAAGGATTAAATGCAAATGTCTGTATCTCTTCTCATTTCTTTATTTGTCAGATAATATTAATTACTGTCTATATCATGGTTCCAATGAACCAAATTGTTGGTCTTGCGACAGTTTCCATTGTTAGTAATTCATCATTTCATTGTATTGTGTATTATAAATTTTCTGCTGGAATAATTGAAACTAAGACACCTGATAAGATTTCTATCTCAAATTGCAGAAGTTCAAGCATATAATGAAGGAACTGCAGGGGGCTATAATTATTGGATCAGCTTTTCAAGCTTTTCTTGGATATACTGGACTTATGTCGCTGTTAGTAAGGTATGATTTTGAGATTTTCTCTGTTCATTTGTCTTTTTGTTAGTACATGCTTCATTCTGTAATGTAAAGCTAACTGCTAAAGTTTGAGAAATTCAACAAGGAAAAACAGATATGCGTATTGCAGTATTGCTTACTTGGCCCAAAAAATTTGATCCCCCCTCCCCACCAAAATATTTGTGTTGGGCAAGTTGCTCTACATATTTATTGATTAAAACTAGCTGGTTAAGAAATGCATTTTTATAGTAGTTTATTAGAGTTTTTGATAGGAAACAATATATTTCTCTTTTATTATTAATCAAAGTTGATATTTAATACCCATAATAATTGGTTGGTTTAGAGTATAGACAACTATCAGTTACCATCTAGGAATTCAAGCTTAAGAAGCCGTGAGCATTCTTCCATGGATTTGTGTTACGTGTAACGATCCTCCTCTTTTTTTTTTTTTGGACAGTACAGAACTAGTTCTGGTGCTTCCATTCTGTTTTGTCTGTGTAATATGAAGGAACCTTCTATTTCTTTGATAATGTAATAGGCACAACTGTTGAAATCTTTGATAATGGAACAGACTATATTTGGGAGGTTTGGAGGGGGATTGGAAGGAGTGAGGAGGAGGGTGAAATGCTTCACTATTGTTTGTATGTTTAGAGGGAAGAGAGGGGATGCTGAGGGAGTGGAGGTAAATGAACAAATTAACCCCTCCACATCCCCCTTCTTTTATTGTTTTGGGGTGGGGGTTGAATTTGAAGGGGAAGGAGGGGGTTTAGGGCTCCCTGTTCTGAGTGCTTTCCTCTCCACTCCTACCTTAAAGATTCATCTAAACACAGTTAGTAGTCCTCTTTCCCCGTCCACCCCTTCCATTCTGTATTTAGACTGCATTCAAATGCATCTGATATACCAATATAGGTCTGATTGTTGTAGGGATTAAAACTATGATGATCCTTACATGTCTTAGAAGTCAAATTGTTGGAGTTACAGTGACTATTTTTAGTGAAATAAGTTGTCTACATTTTTCACTCAATTTGACAAGTGCCTTGAAGAAGTCTTGCTTTAGCCAGCTGGGAATTGGGATAAGTGGATCTATTTGTAACATGGGAGAGGATGAGGCCATATTTTTGAGGTTCACTGGGCAATTTCTCTTGTGGTATCAACCTGTCAAGTACCATGGTTGATGTCCTTTGCCTTTCCACACGATTTAAATCACTTCAGTGTATGAGTTGTCTGAAATAAAAATAGTACATTTCATATCTGACTTATCTGTTCTGTGTAGCTAGTAATCAGCCTCATTTTATGAGTTTCCTTTCAGGTTGATCAATCCTGTGGTTGTATCCCCAACTATTGCTGCAGTTGGACTTTCATTTTACAGTTATGGTTTCCCACAAGTTGGTACTTGTCTTGAGATTGGTGCAGTACAGATATTAGTGGTTATTGTTTTTTCTCTCGTAAGTTTGTTGAATGGACCTTGAGCTTATTTTCAGCATTTTTTATTTTTTCCAGTGTATATATGGTATTGCTCGTTGCACTGTGCTAAAATACTTAATCTATTATTTCTTGCCATCTGCAGTATCTTCGTAAGATATCTGTTCTTGGACACCGCATATTTCTAATATATGCGGTAAGTTTAATTTTCGAATATCTTCTAAGTTACTCTTCAGTTGCACACATTAAAATTCTTTGGGTTTGCTAATGTTTTCTTTTAAGTATGATATTTTTTCTTCACCTAACTGCCAGGTTCCTTTGGGTCTGGCAATTACATGGGCATTTGCTTTCTTGCTGACTGAAGCAGGAGCCTACAGCTACAAAGGGTGTGATATAAACATACCTGCCTCAAATATGGTTTCAGAGCACTGCAGAAAGAATGTTTCTAGAATGAAGCATTGTCGAGTTGATACTTCTCATGCATTGAAATCATCCCCGTGGTTTAGATTTCCCTATCCACTGCAATGGGGTACCCCTGTCTTCCACTGGAAAATGGCTCTCGTAATGTGTGTGGTTTCCTTAATCTCATCTGTGGATTCGGTTAGTTTCTTGTCTTTTTCTATTTCTGTTTCCTGGACTGTATTTATTTATCTTGATTCTGAATGTGTTTGTACTTTAACTTTCTTGTGTCAAATTGGAAAAAATTAACCATCAGTTGGGTCCTCTTGCCATCTTTATAATGTGCTAGCAGTATTACATGTGAAAGGCTGTTCTCTTTGTTACACATGATACAAACTTTGGTGTAAACTTATGATTTGGACCTACTAAATTGATATATGTTTAATAAACATGATGGTTTGGATTCTGAAGTAAGAAACTTGCGTATGATATTCACTTAACTATGTTTGCGAGTTTCTTTTAACTGCAACCTTTGACAATGAAGGGGAAAAACTTTTGACAATGAAGAGGCAGGAGGTAGGCATACAGTTTTTCGGATCCAAAGTTAAAAATAATAATTGTTGACTTGTCATATTGTTTTTACCCGATCAAATTCTTTTTTCCATTTTCTGTTTTCAGTTAAGTATATACCAACTGTAAGGAAGAATAATATAGAATTGGTCCTATCTCAACCAAGGAAATCACTGGATCAATTGCTTAGTCAAATACTAACATTTACTGATCTATGATAGATTAGCTATATACCATCTCCAAATGGAAATCATATTTTCTTGTACTGTTATCTATATGCAGGATTATCTAATAACTACTATGTTGTTGATATTAATTTGCTTTAAACTTTTTAGGTTGGCTCTTACCATGCATCTTCATTATTGGTGGCATCCAGACCTCCAACTCCTGGAGTTCTTAGTCGAGGAATTGGTTTGGAAGGTCTTTCTAGTGTCTTGGCTGGTCTCTGGGGAACGGGAACTGGGTCTACCACTTTAACTGAAAATGTTCACACAATTGCTGTGACTAAAATGGGAAGCCGCAAGGCAGTTCAACTGGGTGCATGCTTTCTGATAGTGTTGTCTCTCGTGGGTAAGTGTCTATTGTTTTTCTGTTGCATCTTCCTTTATCAGTGTCTATCTTATGATGAATAGCGCCACTGCACATAGTACATTTATTATGAGACTTTGGAGATGAAGAACCATTTTAATTATGCATCATTGATATTTCTGAGAAGTGATTCATGCAGTTTGCAATATTATTTATCGTGCAATTTCTTTGGCTTCCTTAGTTTCCCTATGACCTTGAAATTCATCTAGCTGCTCTGTGGCAATTAGGCTAATTGCTTTTGTTTCATATAACTCTGCTTTTACCCTTAGAACAATTAACAAAGCATGTGATGTTTGTAAGCATGATCACTAGAGGTGGGCCTTTCAGAAGAATGAGAGGCGGTAGACTAATTTATTTTTTTTCATTAATTTCATTGTGACATCTAAGTTAATTCTTAGTTCCTATGTAAATTCTTGTTCCTAGAGATTCATAATGCTGAACTTTAATGACTACTGCAATTACTTGATCAATAATGTCCAAGCAAATGAACAGAGGGGTATGAGTTTTTTGGCCAATATTGCCTAATGGAATATATTAGAATCTATAAAATTAGATAGTGATGTAAAAATTTGCAAGTTATTGTGAATATTTAGCCTGTCTGTAATGTGAGCATAGAGGAATGAGAAAGAGCCTAGGGTTTATGAAGTCAAATCTGATGTAGAGTGTCAGAGGGATGAGGCTGATATAACCAGAGTTGAGTGTTGAAGGAGATAAACTGACAGAAAATAGATGCACTTAAGAATGAGGATTTTTTGTGAATTGCTTGAGAGAAAATACTCCCAGCAGATGAGATTTATGTACACACACTCATAATTACAAATCTAAATAAGAAAGGAAATAAATCCTAATTGAATCAATCAAATCCCTAATTATGATACCAAATCCCTAACTAATAGTGATACAAATATACACAGAATAGACAATATTGACAACAGATGCAATGAGCATTGGGCCATCTCATAGACTTCTGATTCTGGAAGTAAAATAATATACTTCTTGTTTTGTAATTTACTTAATGTTGTTTAAGGCATGAGTAAGGGCTGCCCTAGCAGTTTTCTATGCGTTTTACTTTGGTGAGAATAATGTATTCGTTGAGAGAAGCTAATCTATAAGACTACAGATTAACAAAATGTTAGCAAGGAAACAAGCAATTGTGTATTTTGAAAAATTCACTCTTTGATGTTAATTAAACAAAGTCTGTAGCTGATAATTAAAGAAAATTACCAAGGAGTACTGACCTATAAATTGATTCAGTGAACTACTTAAAATGCCCATAGAAGATAAGAGTTGCCGCTTGTTTGACTTACTGCTTAATGTGCCAGCCTATGCACATAGAAAACTTCTTTTCAAGATCCTTATGTTGCCTTAACTCTTCAAAGCCCTTCATTAACCCATATTCTTCAATTCTGTGTATATATATGAAGCCAAATTTTTTATGAACATGCATTGGGTTGCTATTACAGAATCTGAACAAGGCTAGGTTGTTCATACAAATATGATTTCATAATATTGACACCTTTAATATTCAGTGGAAAATGAATTTACTTCCTAAATTGCATACTGCAACATTATTTTAAAAGTGCAGTTATTAATATGTTATTTTGGAATGTCTGTGCTTCACAGCTCTTTTCTGCTGGTTGTTTCAGTGGGCTTTATCCATCTCTGCATGGCAATCTTAACGTTAAATAACTGTTGCTTCAGTGTTGCCTTCAATTTCTCTGTTGAAGTCGTAATGCCTGGAAGCACTGTAGTTGCTATCATTTCATAAAATTTCATCCTAAGGCAAACAGTATGTATGGTGGTACTGGTATGCTGTATGCATTATGCAACTTGTCAGACATACCCTCCCTGTTTCACTGTCAATTTGTTTGGCATATAAAAGTGGTTATACATTAACAAGTCTATCATAAACTGCATCAAAACTTAAATAAGGTGTTGATTTCTCGTGCTGATTGTTTCTATTTTTGGAACTTGATAATACATTGGATAATTAGGATATGCAATTCAATCCTAGATTGTGGATTGATGGCTTCTCTTATGGTGTCCTTTTAATATTTTTTTTATTCTCTCATCTGTAGAAAATTTTTATTGCAAATATCCATGTTTAATTTTGCTTTTGCTATATAACAGGTAAGGTTGGGGGCTTCATTGCTTCAATTCCTGAAGTCATGGTTGCTGGTCTCCTCTGCTTTATGTGGGCAATGCTTACAGCATTGGGCTTGTCTAATCTACGCTATAGTGAGGCTGGAAGCTCTCGCAATGTCATCATAGTTGGGTTATCATTGTTTTTCTCTCTTTCCATTCCTGCCTACTTTCAACAATACGGCATCTCTCCAAATTCCAACTTGTCTGTGCCAAGTTATTTTCAGCCCTACATTGTGGCATCTCACGGACCTTTCCACAGCAAATATGGAGGGGTATGCCTTTGTGCCATGTCCTTTACTATTTTGAAACTTGTGCTTAATTTTGATGGTGTCGAATTCTGTGATCAAAATTTGTTAGCTACTTTAAGATTTCCACAAAGATAAAAAGTAAGCCAAAGCCCACTTTCAACTAACTGGTTGGGTGTAGCTCACAAAACTACATCATGGCATATCTATCTTCATGATCTTGTAAATGCAACTAGAAACTACCCTCATATTCCGTAGTGCCATTGCTGACTTAGGTAGTTTCTTACATATGTTTTAAGATCAATTCCTACTACTTGATTTTGACTATGATTTCTGCTTGTATATGTGGCGTCTTTTTTGACAGAATCCTGCATTGTATTTCATGTTTGCTAACCAGTAACTGCTGCATGGCCATTTTGTTAAATAGATGTATACAATGAACTACAAAATGTGTAGGACATCATGAATTCATAATGCAGCGAACTAGCTAATAAATATATATGAGGAGTTATCTTTACTCGTGTGGTTCCCTTGTTATTTTAGCGCTTGAATGCTGGTAAAAAAACTTGTTTTTGTTGTGTTAGTTGACATGTCAGGTTTTTTCTAAAATAACACTTGGGAATCTGTTCCATTTGCAGTTGAACTACGTCTTGAACACACTTTTTTCACTACACATGGTCATAGCTTTTCTTGTTGCTGTTATCCTGGATAATACTGTACCTGGCAGTCAGCAGGAACGTGGGGTATACGTTTGGTCCGAACCCGAGGTTGCTAGAAGGGAGCCACCAGTTGCTAAAGACTACGAGTTGCCCTTGAGAGTTGGTCGGATTTTCAGATGGGTGAAGTGGGTTGGCCTTTGAAAGACAAGTGTTCCAAGGGGACTCGAGTCTAGATTCACGCGTCTTGTTGGGCTCAATGGTGGATGGATGGTAATAGGTCATGTTACAGAGTTGATTTGTGTACATTGAGTATCCGGAGGGGTCTATTTGTGTTATAATTTATTAGATTTACCATGTATCTAGTTTTGATTCATTCAAAATCTCCAGGTGGATTTTTTTTTTTATTTTTGATTTTTGCTTTAAGGCGGGCTTTGACAAATCATCCTGGTTTTGTATATATACATTATATTTTCAAATTTTCTTTTGCCGTTTTATCCAACTTCATCCCTGAGTTAATTCCTGCAGGTAGAAAGCTCTATATATTATCGTCAGTTGTCCCTTGTCCATGATGCAATCTGGTATATCTTCCAAGGGCATCAATGGAACATAGGAGGCATCTTCAGGTCAATAAAGGTTTTCCTGTTTGTTAAAAATGTAGCCAGAATCTTAAATGTTTCCAAGTTGTCTAATGAGAAGTGAGACTTCCAATCTGTTGGTTCTTGTACAAATGTTTATGCTGAACTTTTCCGCTGATAATGCTAAATGGAGTTAACCAGGATAGCAATGGATTCTTTTTTTTTTTTTTTTTGCTTTTTTGCTTTTTTGCAGCATCCACCAACTACCTTTAACATGTACCTGTTAGTACATTAGTTGCCAAGAGCCTAGTTTTTCTGTTGCAAAACCAGCTTGTGACGATTGGAAAGAGCTGAAAATTCCTGGGATTATTTATTGTGTGAGGAATCGGCCTCTGACCTCTGGTTGCCCTCCTTGTAGGCGGGAGTGAGCAACATTTAGTTCATTTTCTGCGGAGTAACAAGCTGGTAGAATTAACCAACGAGCTCCATTGGTTAGCTCAACCATCTTATAGATGGTAGAGTCATAGAGAATCAGCTTCTTCAATTATTTTCCGAAATCCACAATCACAAATAATCAACTTCTACAACGAGCTGAAAAAGGATTGCCCGTATGGAAGAGCAAGCTCCAATGGATATGCAAAGCCAATCACTCAAGTCCCCGAGGCATCACAACCAGCTGAAATCCCTTCATTCCGAAAAGAGCCATCAACATTTTAGTTTTACCCATTCTTTTCAAACATTTTTTTGAAAAAGTATTTAAAAAAAAAAAGTCTAAAGACCTTGTGTGAGAAAAAGGAAGACAGGCTAAAATTTAGATAAAATGGCGTCAGTGAAATTCGATTTCAGGAACAAGGAGTCTCAGAAAAGACTTGGTGTCACTTGTGATGAAGCTCTTGGGAGTCTTTTAATGCATTTTAATCACGCTTATAAACATCTTTCTAGTTTATGCTCTCTCTCATATTTGAATACCACTAAAGTTTGTCTGGCTCTATATTATAACGATATTTTCTTTCTCAGCAGGAAAATATCTCCGACTCCGTCACAAATTTGCTGTTCACTTTGATCGTTGTATATTATGGCGTGATCAATTTGGTTAAAATAGCACAATGTTGTGCCAAACTAATTGGCTAAGGTGACGGTACTCAAAGTTGGAATCTTCTAAATATGAAAGCAACTCCTCAAAAACAGAGATAATGGTATCCGTGTCAAGTTCGCAAATTATATATATATATATATATATAAACTGAAAACACATGCAATTATTAGAGAATGACAAGGAGATCCAAACTTGGACCTAGATGATTCCTTTCAAGATTAACTAGGTACTATATGCTTTACTGTGCTTTGTCGTCATTGATTGTTACAGGCATTGTAGACTAGACACCTTGTACTTTACGAAGTTTGTGGTGTCCAGACATTTATGAGTAAGTATTAATTTAAAATTAATTTATTTTATATTTAAAATAGTTTATAATTAAAATTTTATTTAATTTTTTTTTAAAAAAGTTATTATTATTTTTTTAAACATGCTATAAATATAAAATGTCTAAATATAAAGATGTTTTTACATATATGTAGGATTCTTAAATGCTAAAGTCTGCATGATATCGCTGTCTGGTTATACTCAGTAATCATAGCCGTGTACTGAGTTAGCATAGAAGGAGAAGATCCAAATATTACCCATTGATGCAGCAACGTGAATTAGGGGAGGTACAGAGTACATGCAGACACAACTACATAGCAGTAGCTACCTTGTTCATGTGTCCCCATGTCATTTATCACCCATGCCAAGTTTAGATTCTCGTTGTGTTTAAATGGCTCTATTATTAACTCCTGTACTGAGTGACTGATGTGATTGATGTTAAAGCTTCCACATCTGAAGAATGCTGAGGACCTGTTTGCGAAAATGCCCAGTCCAAGTGATTCAATTCTCAATACTCAACTACCAATAAAATAGGATCCCTTATAAATTTTTGTACGCAATGGATGCTTGTGGGAAGAAGATTTTCCAAAATTCAAGTTCTTATGTGATGGTGATCAATGGATCAGTAGGGCCATTTTGGCTTAGTTTTAGCTGCTTCGTTTTACCGTTTTTGCACCACATAGGCCAGCCCAGTCCGACACGGTCAACTTACTTTGGACCATTTTAAAATTGAGCCGAATCAAGTTAAAATTATAAAAAAACATACATATATTTTGTCAGTCTAACTTAACTTATTTATTCGACTATTCAAGCAGACTTATTGAATTTGGTCCATTTTGATATTTCTACATCAAATCAACAATTCTTGCTTTCAATATAAAAAATATGTAGAAAAAAAAAATCAAAGAACAGTTCTATAAAATCCTTAATTCACGAGTGCTGTAACTCAAGTGTTATTCAATTTTTTGAGGAACTTGCTGATTTTGGAATAGAATTTCACCCCAATTTGCGCCCTGCCTCTCTCTCTCTAAAAAAAAAAAAGAAAAAAAGAAAAAACCTTATGTACCTCCAATATAACGTTGCAATATGAATTTTTTTGAAGTATATAATTTTAATTATTAGCATAAAAATGTGTAACATATATATATATATATACCATTAATTTTTTATTAAATAATTTTTAATAATATATCGTAACTGGAAACTCTCTTCATTTATATCATTCTTTGTTGCTTTCACAATAGGGCCAGAGAAGTCATGTATGAACAATGTCTGACTACTTTTTTTTTAATCGTTTTTTTAATGCGACTTTTCAGTGAACAAAGACAAGGTCATTAAAAAAAAAACACATAAGCCGAAAAAAGAATACGACATATATTTATTTAAAATTTTGTGTGCCCATGAAACAGGAGTTGAAAACTGCAATACGCACATTATATGCATGTAGAATAATACCCGGCCGTCTAGTAGCTGTCATGTAAAGGAGCTCGTCTACATTTGCTGCAACTATATCTTTTGTTGTCTAAATCTAATCTTAGCCAGCTCCATTCATCTTTCGAATAATTAATATATTCCACAAAGAAAAAGAGGACATTTTGTTTGTTTGTTTGTTTTTTTCACTAATTTTGGGTCATTAAGTTAGCGATAACGTATTTGTACCCACACTCATATAGTAAAGAAATTATTATCATAAGTGTAGTTTTTGGAAAACTCATTATTTAACATTCCAACATCTTTATTTTCTTCGTATCCTAAATTTTTTTTTGCAACACTTAGTTTTAATATTATGTTTGAACGGAAGGTCAAAAAGAAAAAATAAGAGAAATGATAAGTTTATCGTAAATTTTTTCTTTATTTAAAATTTTTATATAAAAAAAAAGACATGAAAGTTTTTAAATAATTTTTTAAAACTCTTATTTATTAATTTTTTTAAATATTTTAAAAAAAATTTAATTTAAAATTTTTTTAATTTAAAATATTTAAATAAAGAATAAAAAATTTATTAATTATCTTTTTTTTTTATTTTCTTTAAATATATTTCATTTTTATTTCTTTCAAACTCTAAAAGATAGCTTTAAGTTATTACACATAACAATTATAGTTTGATCTCGGTGTGCAGATACTGCATACTGGTCAGTTTTTAGTTATATATATATGTTATTAACGTGGGCTAAAGATGAGGGAAGAATTTGCTTAGGCTTGCTTATATAATTATCTTAAACGTAACTCGAGGGGATCAATAAATGAATAGAAGTTATCTGTAAACGTAGATGGTTATTGCCACATGGAAACACAAATGAATCGATGTCATTCGTGAGTTGTGACGCACTTAGCTAGCTACGAGAAGTTGTGCTTTGAAATTTATCCAATTTACCCTTTACCTACTTTCAGCACTGCATTGCCGTGTTTTCTAATTGAAGGTTTTATATATATATATATATATATATATATTATTTTTACATCTTTATTTTATATTTTTTTCATCCAATTACTTTTTATGATTAAAAAAATAGTGAAAAGAAATTAATTTCTTTCTCTTTCGTATCACAACTTAAGATAAGTAAACAAAAAAAGATTTTATATATATATATATGTCCGCGCGCGCGCATATGCGAAAAAAAAGAGGGAGCCAGATCTCAATGTGAAATTGTGAATAATAATAATTAAGTTGACGTGAATCCTATAGTCATTGCAGATGCACTTCGATATACCTGAATAAAAAGGGTAGCTAAACCTGTATTAATGGAATTAATTAATCACAAGGGCCATATATGATAGCGGATTGAGCTCATATTTTTCTGGAGAGAGAAACACCTTTTTAGGATATGCTTGTAAATTTGAAAGACTTAGAAAAGAAAAAGAATTTAAAGAAAATAAAAGATAAAAAAAAACGAAAAATAAAAGATTAATTAATACATTTTTTATATTTAAATGTTTTAAATTTTTTAAATTAAATTTTTTTTGAAAATATTCATAAAAATTAAAAAAATTTTAAAGGACTACTTAAAAATTTTAATTTTATTTCAATTCTTTTAATAAAATTTTTAAATAATAAAAATATTTATGATAAATTTCTTTCTTGTTACTTTTTTCCTTCGTTCTCCCCATCCAAACTTAGCATTAGAATATGTTTAAATTGAAAGATAATAGAAAGAAAATAAAGAGAATGGATGACTTATTTTAAAATTTTAAGTTTAAAATATTTAGAATAAATCATTTTCGTCCTTCTTTTTCTCTTTTTTTCTTTTGTTCCAAACATAATATATTAAGATATATTTAAATTATAAAAAAATAAAAAAATAAAATTTTAAGTTTAAAATATTTAAAATAAACTTTTTCTATTCTTTATTTTTATTTTATTCTTCTCAGTTAAAACATAACTTTAATGAAACGGAGGGGTTAGCTTTAGTATCCAAAGGTATCGCAGCACACAAGGGAAAATAGAGATGAACCAGAATTGTATTGTGACGTAAAACGATCTAAGCTTGCAGTAATTACAGAGTAGAAACGTATTTATACTACAGGTATTGCTACGATAAACTGAATAACAGAATTACATGACTAACTCTGACGGAATAGTTATCCCTTTACAGTATAGAGAGGATTTGTAACAGAAACGGTATTGCTGAAGCACATGGCCTTCGACTACAAGACAAGCAAAAGCTTATAGTACCAAATGCCAGTTATATATATATATATGAAATGCATTAAGAAATCACACAAGACGTACATATGAAAGGAGCAAATTAAAGCAGCAGAAAGGTCCATGAGAATTGAGTTCCCCATCGTAAGGTGTGCAACATTTGCTGGATCAGAACTGAGAAGAGGCCAGGACCAGCGTCAGGACCTCCAAACAGACCAACGATTGATGCAGGCCGATGACTCATCTGCATCAACCTTAAAATGGTCCTGAAAGCAGCATCTCTGGGCCTCACATCCCTGAATTGCTTGGGTCCTCTTCTCTCTCAGTTATTACTTATGGTTAAATTTTAACTTTGTACTAATTTACTATAAAACTTACCTGGGATGGGAGTTAAAGTTTAATTTTAAGTCATTATCAACGTAAAAATTTTATGTTATTATTTAATTATATATTATTAAATTATTTAATATATTTAAATATAAAAATAATTATTTAAAAAATTAAATATTTTTATAATATAATACCACGTAATTAAATGATAATATAAAAAAATTTTACACATCAAAATTGAAAATTGAAATTTGAATCTCATTTCTAACTTTTTGGTGTGACGGTATATTTGGCATCTCAAATAATTTTATTAAATAGAAAGATAATTATACTAATAATTCTCACTGTTAAGTGCCGCAAACTTTTTTATTTATGTGTAAAACAAGATGCAGTGTTATTTATTTAGAGAATGGCCAATGTAATCTAATCGTGTAAAAGTAATGACCTAGTGGCCAAAAGGCTTGTAGAATAAAAATATAAAGAAGTCATTGGGACTCATTTTCAATGTAGCCAGAGGTACAACTAAAATTTTTTAAAAGAGTGGAAAGATATTATTTTTATTAGAATGTCTACCAAAAAAAACTATGATTAAATTGAGAATTTAGTTTCAATAATTTACACTCATTTGGTCCTTATAATTTTCTCTTGTTAAACAAGTTTTTATAATTTTGAATGTCTTTAATTGAATGTTTCTTTGTTAAGTTGTGCATAAATGATGAGACAAATGTTTAGGTGGTTAACTTTTCGTTTGTTATGTATGCACAAATTAATATTGTCATTACATCAAGTAATCAGAGGATCTAAACTTAAAATGTTTAGAACCATGAAAGCTCGTTTAAAAAAAATTATAATAAATTATAAGAATTAAATATATAATTTAACAAAAAACTATATATATTATACATTATATAAGCTCACAAAAAAAGACCATATCAAAATACTAATCTATTAAATAAATCTTGTAATTTAAATATCATATTAAATATTTTAAATTATTCAATGTGAAAGTAACAAGTAACAACAACCACCGTCCAAGTCGTATAACATAGTTTCGCCACTTTATGACAAAGTTCCGACACTGATTGTGGTTATTATGTTGATTTTTGTGGCAAACAAATTGCCAGATTATGAAAGTGTCAACCAAGAATTTCTGGTTTCATGGCGGCTCATTATCAGCTCTCAAAATTGGCTTGCACAGCCATATCCAAATTCATGGTTGGTGAGGGAATCTCTCTGTCTTCATATGTGGATCAAGGGTCAAGACAATGAGCTAATAATTTATACACTATACTATCACGATTTTATTTTGATATATTTAATACTATGAATTTCCATCTCTGTCTCATTATTTTTAATATTTTTTTAAGCATACAATGCCTTTTTATTTTAAAAAATAATGACATCACACTCGGGGTCAACGAGCATTACTACGGCGACTTTAAAATTCAACACGGGTGTTGATTTTTTTAGAGTTGAAACTTGAAACAAAAACAAATCTTAATTATCATATGAGTAATTATTTTATATTCTCTTAAACAATTCTGCTAATATTTAACAAAAAAATTAAATAAAAAATAAAAATCTTTAATATATAAAAAATCTAAAATGTATTTGATTTTTTTATTTACTAATTAAAAAAATTCCTTCTTACATCATTTTTATCTATCGTTTTAAAAAAATTATTTTATTTGTTATTTTTAAAAAGTAAAAAAGTATTAATTATTTTTCTAACTTTGTTTCTTGTCTTTCTCAAATGAATCATAATATTTTAAATATTTCAATAATAAGATAATTTAATCAAATATAATTATTTTTTTTTTATAAATGATTATATTTAATAATTTTTTAATTCATGTGTAATAACCTTAAGGCTTAAAAGTTAAAACAATAAATGGAAAGGAACCGATGGAATATTAGGCGAATTATGTAAGAGGATATAGAATTAGATTTTTGCTAACCAATGTCATAAGGATACTGACTAAGAAGCATTTGATATCTTTCATTAAATTATTTTAATTACTTACTTAAAGGAAAAATATTAAATAAATTTAAAATTTCAAAATATTAAATATTTTTTATTTATGATTTCTTAACCAATGTTTGAAGAGCATTTGTTAATAAATTCTATAGAATTATTTTTATAAAATCTACATAAAATTTTTAAAATTATCAAACGTGCTATGGTAGGGTAAGTGTGTCAATCCTTGATAGTAGTAAAAACGATTGCTAACTCTGAGTTCTAAATTATTTAAGTGATGATTATTATAGAATAATTACTCAAGTAAGTGTGTCAGTGATGCTTTAAATTGACTATTTGTAAGACTGGATCTAATATCGGTTGAAAAATTTCAACATTGATCATGTGACCTTAATATTTCGAATCACAATTGGGATATTGTAATTTATGTTAAGGTAAAGAGAATTTTCATTAATCCTATATGTAGATACAAAGAAACTATAAAGTCACATTTGGTATATTATATAAGTAATGACTAATATAGTATAATTAATATTATTTATTTTTATATAATGTTTTAGCAGGACACTGAATAATATAATATTTAATTAAAATAATTTTATTCAGCCTTAATTCTATAATAGATAGAGATCAAATTATTTTATATAATCTTATACAGTCAAAATTGAATAAAATTATTTTGATTAGATAAATTATTATATAATATCTTATCCAAATGTAGATAGATATTAATTATATTATATTATTCATTTCTTATACAATTACCAAATAGGGTCCAAGGATGCATAAAGCAAAGGAGTCTCTCGTCTTGCATAATTCTTTAGCTTTGCTTGTAATTATTTAATTTGAAATAATGTTTATATCAATAATATTTAATATGGATAACAAATAATAAATATGTAAATTTATTGAATTGTATATAAATTTAAAAAAAATAATGTGACATTATTCAAATTTAGAAGTAATTTTATTAGTACAAAATGTATTTTAAAAAAAAACTATTTTATGCTTAGATATGATATTTGAGAAATATTTTTTTAAAATCTAGAAATTGTCTTTTTTTTAAATGTAAAAATTTAACTTTAAAAAATACATTTTTTTAATGCTTCAATTTTTTTTAAATACTTATCCAAAAATATTAAAGCATGAGAAAAAAAATTAAATAAAAAGTATTTTTTCCCTAAAAAAGGAAAAACGTCCAAACGATCACATAATACTGAAACATAGTGAAACCAAAGTATGAATTCAATGAAACTCAACAAGAACCCGTGGAGAAGGGAAATCTCCCAGTTACCAACCCGGTAAAGTAAAATCTGCCGAAAGAGGCAAAATAGGAAAAACTGAAAAGGCATGGAAGAGAGGAAAGCTTCCAAGTTCTTAGGATATTATTTAGGATACATTAACAGGTGAAGATGGCATTTTAGGATACCATGTCCATTTAACAAATATGATTTATACATTGAATACATTAATTTTTACACCAATTTTAGAAAAAAAAATAATTTTAGAAGACAAATATTATTAACATAATTGGTTTGGTGTAGCCAAATTAATCAAAAACTGCCATGTTAAGTGAACTGAACTTAAAGTTGACAAAAAATTTATTTAAGTACAATAAATTATATTCAAATTCTTATACATTTGATTTGAATTTTAGGTAATCTATTTATACTACTAATTCTCGTGTCACAACACCTGCAAGTGATTAATTATAATAGTTAGCGTATTGTAATTATAGAAATATTAGCTAAATTCAAATCTTGAAATCACTATTTAAGAAAGTAAACTTTAATCATTGCGTGTTAGAACTTATTCTCGTTTCTTTCCATCCAAAGGAAAGAATCTAGTGTGACAACACTGGAATTCTAGTTATTTGATAAACTCCTATTTGTAACATCCGTAAACCTAATGCATGCGCGTGTTTATTTTTTAAATTAGAACGAGTATCATGACACTAGAGTTATTTAATGAAGAAAAGTTATAAAGAATAAACAATTTTGATCAGAGGGGAAGGTTATACGTAGAAAAAGAAAATGATGAAAAGGAAATATGAAAGTGGTGAGAAAAATAAAATAAAGAAGTGCACGCATTTAGAGAGAGAGAGAGAATAGGAGGGTAGGTGTGAGATTGACCGACCGACCTCCAAGCAAATACCGTCCCCTCAAGCCTCGAGACTTTGGTATGAACCTTCACTCTTGGCTCAACCCCAATTTTATATTTAAACCCTTTAACCCAGTCCTATTCTCTCTCAGCTTGAGGTTCCCTTCTTCAAAGAGAACACCAAGCTAAAAGCTCAGGCCAAAGCTACCACCTCAAAATTTTCTAATTTCCCATTTTCAATCCCATTCTTTCATCCTAATTCCTGTCAAGTCCCTAGCTGCATCGATATGCAGGCTCTGTCTCCACCGTCTTCCAATACTCTCAATGTCAAGTATCTAGTCCGGCCCCGTCCCTCCCCCAACCGGGTCGCTCCGACCCGTGTCGTCGTCAAATGCGCTTACGGCTTCGAATCGGCCAGCTTCCCGCAAGGCGTCGGCTCCAGCCCAGCTGGCTGGCAGAGCTCCTGCGCCATCTTAGCCAGTAAGGTTGTCTCGCAGGAACAGTGCTCCACTGAGCAGAATGGCGGAAGTGCCGACCACGTCGCCGCCGTCAATGGCCACAGGGCCGCCATAACCGATCTCAATCTTGTCCCCATCGATAACCTTGGCGGTGGCGACAACAAGAAGCCGCTTCCGCCCAAGCCTCTCACCATCTCAGACCTCTCGCCGGCTCCGATGCACGGCTCGCAGCTGCGCGTGGCTTACCAGGGTGTCCCCGGCGCCTACTCCGAAGCTGCCGCCGGCAAGGCGTATCCGAACTGCGAAGCCATCCCTTGCGACCAATTCGAGGTAGCTTTCCAGGCGGTGGAGCTCTGGATCGCCGATCGGGCGGTTCTCCCGGTGGAGAACTCCCTCGGCGGCTCGATCCACCGGAATTATGACCTCCTCCTCCGTCACCGCCTCCACATCGTCGGCGAGGTCCAGCTCCCGGTCCATCACTGCCTCCTGGCACTCCCGGGGGTCCGAAAAGAGTACCTGACCCGCGTGATATCGCATCCGCAAGCCCTCGCCCAGTGCGAGCACACGCTGACCAAGCTGGGCCTCAACGTCGCCCGCGAAGCCGTGGACGACACAGCCGGCGCCGCAGAATTCGTGGCGAACAACAACCTTCGCGACACGGCGGCCATCGCCAGCGCACGCGCGGCGGAGCTGTACGGATTGCAGGTGCTGGCGGATGGGATCCAGGACGACCCGAGCAACGTGACCCGGTTCGTGATGCTGGCCCGAGAACCCATCATTCCGCGCACGGACAGGCCATTCAAGACGAGCATCGTGTTCGCGCACGACAAGGGGACTTCGGTGCTGTTCAAGGTGTTGTCGGCGTTCGCGTTCCGGAACATAAGCTTGACGAAGATCGAATCGAGGCCTCACCGGAACCGTCCGATCAGGCTGGTGGACGACGCGAACGTGGGGACTGCGAAGCACTTCGAGTACATGTTCTACGTTGATTTTGAAGCTTCAATGGCGGAGGTTAGGGCCCAGAACGCCCTGGCGGAGGTGCAGGAGTTCACGTCTTTCTTGCGGGTGTTGGGCAGCTACCCCATGGACATGACACCGTGGAGCCCCTCTTCGTCTTGCCGGGGAGATTAGCAACGCCCCCTCTTTTGTCTTTTCTTCTACACTCAAGAAACCAAATATATATATATATATATAATGTGTCATATGATTCTGAATTTTGTGAAGGAAGAAACCTGATTATTTCAATTCTCTTTTACATCATCATATATTTTGATTTTGATTTTCATTTGTGTCCCTATATTTATTTATTTTTATTTAGTTTGTTAAATTTTGGGAATTTTAGTTTTTGGGTTATTAATAGAAAAGAGGAGATATGTACATTTTAGTGTTGTACATATAGAGAGGGTGTGATATAGATGGTAGATTTTGAAAAACAAATGGTATTTGACTTAGCTGCCTTGCTAATTGTTGTATAAACCAAAATGCCCTTATACTTTCAGTGTTTCTGTGGTGAATATTTTGGGTTTGTACATGACAAAAAGTGTACATGAGAAAGAGGGTAGAGTATTAGGGTTGGCATCTTATTGGGTATTTTTATGTGTATATACAGGAAGCTGAGTTTTATGTTATCATCTATGCTTGTCATTTTCTTATTTATTTTTGCCATTGTCATTTTCCTATTTCTTTTTGCTGTTGTCATTTTCTTAATGTTGCCACGGCTCTTTCATATGTTCCCTAGTTTTCTTTCAAGTTATTGCATAAGAAATCAGCATAAAGGAGCAATAGCACATTCAATGGGAAAAGGTAGTTTGGAAGTAATTTCAAAGTTATATATAAGTATGGCGGATGTGATTTTCCAAATATATTTGCTTCTTTATATTATTGCTTATTCTTTTTTAAGAGTCATTTTCGGTTTGTTTGAAATCACAAAAATTAAAATTAAGTTGAATTGATTTGAGTTACATTAAATTAAATTAAATTAAAAATTAAATTTTTATTTAGAACTTATTATAAAAATTATGATTTGGATTAATTTAAAAATTAAATTTTATGTTTAAAATATAAAAAACAAGAATTAAATTGATTTTATTTAAAAATTTTATATTTTTATTTTTTTTAATAAATTTTTTTTATTTCTTAATAAATAATTAAGAATAAAAGAGTAAATTTAATAAATTTCATCTAAATTCACTCAAATTTTCTCATTTTTATTAGAATTTCAAAAACAACTTAATTAAAATTTATGAGATTTTTAAGGAATTTTATCAATTTACATTTTATAATTTTTTAAATAAAAAAGTTTAATTAAAAATAAAATAAAATTATAAATTATTGATTCTAGATACACCTTTTGAGAAATATACTATTCCTAGTGACTTCAGTGTATGATCAGCTGTGCCAGAAAAATTTACATATGGCAAAGCCAGTTATTTTCTATTTTCTTTTTGAGTAATTTTTTCAAATTGCTTAAAATTTAGGAGAATTTTTATTTTTTGGTCAAATCAGTTAGAATAATGAATCATTCATATATATATATATATATATATATATATATAGTTAAATAAACTAAGTTTGAGAATTAAAGTATATTCATTTTCATAAGTCTAGAACTACTGAATTATATACTTAATTTTCGTAATTTTACTTAATCACTTTAAAAGATTATTTTTAAAATTATTTTTGGATACACTCAACAACCATCTTTTCGGTCGTATAGGTTGTCTTGAAACTCAGACTTCAGATGAAAAAGTCTATATAAATGCTCGTGTTATAAGAGTGTCAAATAAGTGAATTAGATGAATTTTAGGTTAAATTATTAATGGATAAATAAAATAAATTATTTATTAAAATTAATAAAATTATTTAATTTATGTATATTTTATTTTAATAAATAAATATTTCATTCATCTATTAATATAATTTAATAAATGAATATATAATTTATTCATACTCAACTAAATGTATTTAGAATCTTTTAATTTATATTTTATTTTTCAAATCATATACATAAATCTATTGAATTTAATAGATATTTTAATTAATTTATTAACTATTTATTAATTAAAATTAATTGAATTTATTTAAATTCATTAAATTTATTATTATAATTATATATATTAAATTAAATTTAGATATAAATAAATTAAATAAATCATATATTCATGAATTCAACTGCTATCCTGATTATCCAGTCATGCTTGGATTATTTTGGAAGGCCGAAGAACATCTCAAGACACTAGAAGAGCCCTTTTATATAAAGTTTTAAATCTTTACCAATTAAGTTCACAACAAACCTTTTTTCAGAGCTGGAGTCAGTGTTGGTGGCCAAAAAGGGAACGAGAGAGGTCACTATTATTATTATTATTATTATTAATGCCTGGCCCTTGCCACTGAATTTGGTGCATAATAATTAGCAAAATTGTCCCTTTCAAACAAGTTTATGCAGGAAAAGAGGTGGGGGCGAAGGGCCACACCCACAGGGACCTCAAATTGCACACATGAAAGCGAGGTGCATGTATAACCCCCAGATAACTATACAGAGGAGGCAGGCCCATACGGCGAGTTTGGTTTATTGTGGAAATTGTTTTTTGGGTACATTATTATGGAAAGAGTTTTATTAACATGTGTCTGGTTAAAAAATAAAAAAAATATTTATTATATTTTGTTAAATCATTTTAAATATTTAAAAAAAATATTAAATATGTTTTTATATTTTAAAATGTTAAATATTTGTATTTTGTATTTAATAATTTTTATTTTTAAATACATGAGTGATTAAATTTTAAAATTAAACTTAAAAGGTTAATTTATCTAATTAGTCTTTCGTTTGTATTTTTTTATAACTCAGATTTAATTATTAAATTTTTTTATTAATAAATTATTTATAAATATTTTTACAAAAACTTGAGATATGTTCTAATCAACCCTGGATTGAAACGTGTTTTTTTTTTTTCTGTGACCTAAATTTTGTTATTTAAACAAAAAAGCGTAAGCAACCTAGCCTCAGTGCTCACCAACCCAAATTGTGGATGTCCACGTTTCACAATTCAAGATTGACTGCTAAAGCGAAACACGGAGTCAAAACTTAAAATGGACCATGACTTGTCTTTCATGGGTTGGTCATTGTTTGTGTCTTACCTCCGCAACAACCATTTGAACTTCTCACAACCCACGCTCTGGAGTCTATTTTTAAGAGCCGGCCACTTTAGAACTCATCAAGTCCCAATCATTTCTTAGATTTTCTATTTTAGAGATTTTTCTTCAGAGGGAAAATCTTTGTTTTTAAAAAAAAAAAATTAATTGTAAGCATCACGACAAAACTAGTTATCAAAATTTCATGAAATGTTCGATATGGGCTATTTAACTTAGATTGTTATTTATTCTTCATAATCTACAGGCATGCACTCAATGTATGCATGTATCTGAAGCAAATTTATTTATTTTTTCTATAAAATACCCATGTTATGCATTTTGAATTTATGATATTGGTCCGCCAGGTGTAACCTCTTTTTTTAATTATTGCATTCATGAATCCACATTTTGAGTAAATCAAAATTCAGAAAGTTCCAACATCAAGAGAATAGGTGCATGTGATGTGAGTATATGAAAGACGATTTTGACAATGGACTTTTAAAAATGGAGTAATCAATGAGTTGTAATAATATAAAGAGAAATAATTCAACTATTAATTTTATATCCTTTTAATAATTATTTTAGTATTTAATAAAAAATATTATATAAAAAAACATTTAATAATTTGATATCCTAAAATAGGATTTCAAAATATTAAATAATTTTATTTCTTAATTTAATACTTTTAAGATATTAAAATATTAAATATTTTTATTTTTTATTAAATATTTTCTTTATTTTCCTTATTTGTCATTTAAAGTATTTTAACAAAAATTAAAAAATTATTATATAACATCATCTATAAAAAAACCATATTTAACTAAAATAATCTTTAATTAAAATATTCAAAATATTATTATTTAATTTAATAATAATTTTTTATTTTATTAATATCAAAAATAAAATTATAAAAAATAATTAATACTTTTTAATTTTTTAAAATGAAAGGTAAAATGAAATACTTTAAAACAATTGACAAACAAATATTTGAATGTTGATAAAAAAAATGGTTTAAGAGAATATAGTTTTGTTTATTTATATTGTGGGTGCGGGTGAGGGTGCGTGTTTGAGAAAATAAGAAATTATTATATATTTTTGAGATATTAATAAATAAGTGTTTTAAAAAGTATTTTATTATTAATTTTAAAAAAATTATATAATTTTTATTTTAAAAATTTAAAAATAATGATAAAAATATATTATAAAATATATATTTATCATATTTTAAAAACGTACCATATTTTTTCGTAAAGAGAGTTTGGTGAGGAAGGGAGTGACACGGCGATGAAAGGCGTGGGCGTGTAGTGGTAGGTGAGGATGTGCTTTTGTCATGTTCATTTCTCAGATTTGTGGTGGTGGATAGCCACCGACGCTGCCATTACCTATAAAGCATGGCGGATTCCGTACATCTCCACTCCACACTCTCACGGTCCCCCTCATTGGCCCTTCTCCTTTCCATTTGCCTGGCTTCCCGATGTGGCGCGTGGATCTTCCATATACACTTTTTGGAGCACTCACTCAACCATAGTTTTTAAATCCGGATGGGACACCAATATGATTGATTTCTTGGATCCTTGTGTCCAATCAATAGATAACTGTAGAAATTAGTTGAGCTGGAAGAACTTGTTAAGTTTTAAAAATTCATCGAGTCATTCAATCCAAGGGAGTTCAGTATAAATTGCATTTGGTTCATTTACTCAGTTCATATATTTCAAAGACTTCAAGCTACTGGTGGTTAACAACATATAACTTTTTTAATTATACATTTAATATAACTATAACAAATAAAACAATTATATTAACAATTATATTGTAATGTTGTATGTCTCTACAAATGCACAACATAATAATTATATTTGACTGTTAAAATCTCTTCTTGCTTAATTGATTTGTTGCTGTTAAGTTATTATGGTACATGTTTGGAAACATAGTTTTTTGAAGAAAAATTGTTTTTTAAAAATTATTTTAATAAAATTTTAATAATAAATTATTTTAATTATAAAATAAATTAATCTAAATATGTATAAAGACGATTTGGATGTCTTGTGAAATGTTATGACGTGAATCAAATGGCTAAATTTCAATGGAAAATGTCGGAGCTTTCTTAATAAATGCAATCTTTCTCGGGAGAAACTATCAATTCTTTTTCACATCAAAGTGGAGATCTTATCCAAATATATAACTCGGTTTTAGATCTCAAAATAAAGAAACTTCTCTAACTACCAAAGTATGAATATCCTCTTTCGGTTGTGTCTCACCTGATTCAAAATTTCTTCCCACTATATTTAAGAAAGTGTGGCTTTAGTCTTTCGTGGTAGACGAGTCTTTGCTAAATGCGAGATTCCTCATGTTAATTCTCAACCATTGCACGTAGATGGGAAAAGCATAGAAAGCTTTCAACAGCCATTGAAAAATCACAGTTGGACAGTGCAGTAGTGGCTAAAGCTAAACACTTTGAGAAAGAAAGCAAACCCTGCGCCGCACTTGATGCATATTTACTTATTTAGTATCATATAAAGGAATAAAATAAAATAAAAATAAAAATAATGATATTTCTTACAAATTAGATATTTTCTATCTTATTTTTTTATTAAATAAAAAATAAGAATATATCATTTTTATTTTCACTTCTTTCATTTTCCTTCCATCAAATCAAATAGGCTCTCTCTCCATTGCGGGGTGAGAATCTTTCTCACTATCACACTGCATTTCTTATCCTCATCTTTAAGAAAAACAGGAGGAAATTCGGATTGTAGATGCTATAGAAATTCACTAGTACTCCGTTTCAAAAGGGAAAAAAAAAAAGAAAATGCTCAAATCATAGTGGTAAACTTGATGGTTTTAATTAGCTTTTTAAAGAGTAAGATAGAACTGGAAGAGTGCATGCATCTTGTCTTAATGACTTGATGTGAAAGTCAATTTCGTTTTTATCTGATTTGATTGTTTTGAATAAACCAAAATTGTGGTGGTTGCAACCAAACTTCATATAAAGACAATGCAAAGGTACCACTACGAGACTCAATAATATGCCAGTTACATGTAATTTCCTGGTAATTTCTACCTTTAAAAATGGAGTGTGACAGGGGGAAAATAGGATGACTAGTTGAAGTACCCAAAAAAAAAAAAGAGAGAAAATAAGAATGTACAAAATGAAAAATCAAAATGTATAAAAACGCAATAAAGTTTAGTATATGATCATTTTTCTCCTATTTTTACCGATCCATGTTCAATCTAACCAAGTATAATATAATTCGGACATTTTTTCAGAAGGTGGGGTTGGGTTGGACGCACAAAGGATGCTGCTAAGCATTTTTCTTTGGGTCATGGTTGTTGCTTGAGATCAAAGACATGGCAAACTTGGGTTTTGCATATTAAACTCCTTGATATATATACTGTATAAGTAATAAATAATATAATATAATTAATATTATTTATTTTTATATAATATTTAAATAAGATATTTTATAATATAATATCAGTCAAAATAATATTTATCTTTGATCTCATAATAAATAAATATTAAATTATTTTATTTTATATAATTTTATACAATTAATATTAGATAAAATAATCTTAATCAAATAAATTATTATCAAATATTTTATTTAAATATAAATAATATTAATTATATTATATTATTCCTTTATCGTATCAAACAATATCTAAGTTCACAAATACTTGGAATAGAAATCCGGAAATGACACCTCCCTAAGGCCATGACTCATGCTTTGGATGATCTCTAAAGGCCCTGTAGCAGCGTAAGTGGGCTGCTACTACCCCTTCTTCTGCTTTACAGAAGATTTTCACCAAACTGAAGCCCACAACATTAAGCCTGCTTGGGAAATAGGTACTGTTGCATTTAGAATACACGTTGAATAGAAGTGAAGTTATATTACTAACAAATTAAATGTTTCGTAAAATATATTTTTCCGTTTGAGAAGCGGCGTTGAGCATACAGAAATCTAATACAAACAGACTTATTATAGTTTATTGGGCTTTGGAGAATTGAATATGAAAAAGAAAAATGAATTATATCTATTTCTATGCTTACTATTATATGACGGTAATTTTTATGTATCGTTTTTACTTTTATACAATGTTAAATATTTTGCATCTACTATAATTAAAAAATGGAAGATAACTTATTTTATTAAATTTAAACACAAAATTATTATCATTAAGAAATTTTATTTAAATTATTTTTAATGCAAATTGAAAATAATTTATATCAAATTTTAAGATTCAAAAAAGAACTCTCATGTCATCTTTTTTGCATATAGTTTATACTCGTATAGTAGCTACACCAAAAAAACTCGTATAGAAGGTGTCTTTCTTGTAGTAGAAAAATATTTTAAGAGATAATAAATTACTCCAACATTAAAGTAAAGCGTACAGCAAATCATAAATGTCTATCATAAAAAGATTCCCTACAAAAATCGAACTGGAAAATTTTTGCCTTCGTTGACTGACAAGTACCTCTTTTAGTCAAAGAGAAATATGAACAGAAAAAAGAAAACTATAAGGAGCATGATCTTTAATACTGGCTGTAATTTATATTTATATCTCAATATTCTTGCACTCAAATCATGATCAATTATCATTGCTCTAAAGCCAAACGCACAGAAACTGGAAGGGAAAAACAAAAGTTTTCTATTTAAATAAAAAGATAGAGAAGATTTCTATTTAAATAAAAAGATAGAGAAAAAAAGGAAAGCCAAACACACAAAAACTGGAAGGGAAAAACAAAACTTTTCTATTTAAATAAAAAGATAAGAGATAAGTTTTCTATTTAAATAAAAAGATAGAGAAGAAAAAGTGAAGCAAAAAATGAATTTGTTGAGAGTGGGATTTGAACCCACGCCCTTTCGGACCAGAACCTTAATCTGGCGCCTTAGACCAACTCGGCCATCTCAACAACAGTTGTAGGTCAGATAAAAACAATAACTGTTAAAGTGAGTTCTTCAAAACTTGTATTACTTTGTTCCTGTTTATATGCTAACACATTGCAAAATAGAGCATCGCGAAAAGAAAAATCAGTCTCAGTTATGAACACTCATTTGTTGAGATTAGTTCTTCTCTCGGCACTGATTTAGGTAAAAAGACCAAATCATACAAAGATGAACAATAAACAATGTATGGGAGCGAATTTGGTGGATGAGGATTTAAACTTTAGTCAAGGGCAAGGGGAAAGCTAAAGAAACCACAATGAGAAACTAGAGGGAACGAGTCAACAGTATTGGACTAGCTATGGCTTAATTACAAACACCATGAAAAAGATTAGTTTGGCTTTGATAGGTCCCAAAGAGGACAGCGACACACTTACTTGTTTTGAAATGACTACTAGAGACTAAGGATTAGTGGATTACTAGACAGACAAGCCAATTTAAGCCAAAGCTAAAATATATGGAATGGCCAAAACATACGGTGTTTCATCTTTAAGACAAAACTAAAAGTATACCTATAAATAAGCCTAAGCATATGTGAAATGATTATTAATACGCAAACAAGCCCATTATGAGTGGCCAAAATATATGGAAATTATGGAGTGGAATATAAATAAGTTGTACCATACTATTAATATTTTGTGATCTAATTATATTTTCATATTTTTTTTATCCTACTAAATACTAATTTTTACTTACTCATAATATTCGTGAAACGTGATACTGCAAGGTTGTACTTATAAGATAGTTTTTTTTTTGTCTTTATTCAAGTATTTTCATACTTTTTAAATGTAAGACTAATCTCATTTAGAATACTCAAATTACCCCTCTCAACAATGCATAACAAGACACTTAGAGGTTTATATCTTCTCATTCGTTTTTATTTTATTTTATTTGTGTGTGTTGGGGGGAAACCGTGAAAGGCTCAATCATTAGTGGGGATTTATCTTTTTTTTTTTTTCTTGCGGAAAGGGATTTGTCTTCTCTTTTTTGCTGAAAAGGATTTGTCACCAATATAGCTCCTACCCTTTGCAAAAACGAGGGATAAGAATTTGATGGCATGTTTGGGACCCTAACAATCAATGATGAAACTTGATTGTTTCGTTAATAGAGCTACTAGGACGGCAATGTGCAGATAATAAAGGTGCCTTAAAACTTGGATAGAGTTTAACATAAAAAGAAAAAAAGAAAAGAAAAAGTTGATCTAGTTAGGCCACCTAAACTTAGACTGAATTGTGAACACAAGAGTTGAGCAAAAATGAGTCCTCCATCCATAATGCACAAAAAGGGTGGAGCGGAAATGTGTCCATTATGCACCCTTGAGCTTTAGATCTAAGGGAGAAAAAAATGGAATGTCATAGGAAAGAGGTAGCTTTAGAATAGCTTTATTTTGCATGAGTTGTGGAGATGTCTTCTGCAATGGAGTGACGGGCACATGACTCCTCGTAGTTTTGGGGATTCGGAAAAAGCTATGAACCATAAAGCAAAGCAAAGGGCAAAAGCAAAGTCAGAAGCTAAACTTAAAAGGGGCTCATGTTCCTCGTATTGGCAACGTCTTCAATGCTCCTAATTAGATTGGGTGCATAGATGCACCATAGCCTATCATCCATTGATCGGATAGAAAAAATAATCAACGGATGGATTTCATTACCTGTAACTTGGTTGCAGATAAATTTGATAAATGTTAAATTTAAAAGAAGTCCCTTGCTCATCCCTTCTATTTATCCATCCTCCCTTTACTTCACCCGTTTCATGAACACAAAAACAGAGCATCACCACCACACTGTGAGTGAGCATGCGAAGGGCTTGAACGGTGAAGGGACATGGAGCTTATGCACGCATCGAAGGAAGGACTTGGGCTAGTTTTGTGTTGGTTTCTATGCAAAGGACATCACCTTCAAGTGATTTTTGCAAAATGATTCTTGCAAATTTTTGTATACTCTGGTATCGCTAGCTCTTGTATAAAACCCACACACCCAATGAATTTTTTATGCAAAAATTAAATCAATTTCTATGAAAATATAGAATTTCTCTATAAAAATAACGCACACATATTTAAATAAATGAACTGGGATGAACAAGTCAATTAGCCAGATGGATTCGGCTTTCCTCTTATGTGCAATTTCCAGTGGGAAAAAGTAGAAAAAACAAAGTGGTAAACCTATACAAAAATCAAAGAAAAGATAAAACACACAGCCGTGAATTTGTTTGCTGGAACGATGACAAACACACATTCCTAGAGGTGGTGCAGTGCTGAGACTCCCCTTGCTCAAGTTCTTGGATTTGAAGATCAATGAATTTGAACAACCCACACCCAGAGAGTTGTTCAAACAACGATATGGATGCCATCTTCATGGAAGCACCGATCATGGTGGCTATTCACGGAGCACCGGTCTCTCTCGAGCGACTGTCCCATTGCTGCAATATTCAGTTTCAAAAGGACTGAATTGTAATAATAAAAAATTTAGGGTAAAAAATTAAATTATCAAAAACTTTGAGTGACCTGTTATAAACAGGTCAAAAAATAGGAGCATCCATGCACCAAACTTTTTTAGGTACATTGTAGAAGGCTCCTCCTCGTATTATTATATATTTTTTTTCTCAATGAATATATATAAGCACCACTAGGAAAGGAAAGGAAGCCATGTCAAATTGTAAATGCACAAATATTTTGGGTTCGTGCTTTTTGCTCTGTGGTTTTCTCAACGCTGTGACCTTCATTTGAAAACTCTGGCTATAAATTAAAATGACTATTTGGTCAGGGATGCAGCACAAGAAGCCCCACGACACCTACTAAAGTTAACAGTACCAGGTGACCCCAAGGCTTATTGTTGACTGTATGGCCCACTTAATTATTCTCTTCCACTTGTTTTTCCTTTAGTTTTCAACAGATGGATCATTGGAGATTCTTTGGGGTCAGGGGTACGAAGTTGTCATGCCTTGACCCAGAGACAAACACAGGTAAAAGGGTTCGTAAATACAACTAATATAAGGTATTTAATTAATTATATTAATGATATGTCATGCAAAAATTACATATGGGTTATTAGATTAACTTTAAAACATGTATTATTATGTTAACTTTGAAGCGAAATTTCAGCCATAAAAAATCTCTATCGAGAAGGGGTGAGGATATGAGATTCTGTTCACCATATCCAAATCAGTTGTTTAAAAAAAAAAGCTTCTTGACGGCAAAGGAAAGAGCAATAGAAGGCAACGCTACATAGATATTTCATATATTTTCTCTAAATGAAGTGGACACCGAGTTCAAGATAAAGATACATGCTATCTCGTTGATGCCTAATTGAATATTGTTTGATTCTCATCTTTACTTTAACTCTGGTGAAGGGTAATTTTCAATTTGTACCAAACATAAAATAAAAGGTTTAGGGGCAATGACAAGCCATTATGGGAGTTTTTCTTTAGCATTATTAATGATAACAGTTATAGACTCAGATACAAACTAAACAACAGTTTCACGATTGACTAGTGCACTTGATAAAAATAAATTTTAGAACTGATCTCCTCAAGGAATCAATTTGACACATCAAGAGGTTCAAAATTTTGTTTCAATATTGAAATAAAGTGAATCATATTAGAGCTAGGGACAAACCGTGAATTAAACTTGTGGGCAAATGGACAAACGTTGGCATGTTGTCTTCATGCACGCATGACCTGCCATGAATTGAAATCCAGGAAAACTGCAGACTGGCGAGTCAACATGACTTGTCCATTATGCTGCAATGCCAGTTACCGATAGCAAAAATCAAGTCAACACCAACTACGAACTGTTTGAGGTACGTTTTTTCCATTTCCTAATAATATGCTGCGTTGATTTTACAGTTTTAACGTTTTTCTCATTCTACTTGATGCATCTCGACCGTTGTTTGAGCAGTCTCACCCATTACAAAATTCTTGCATATGTAATCTGGATTCTGGAGTATTCACCAACCCATGATACAGCAATGCCAGATCCATCATATCATGGTCGCAATCATGTATGCTAATCAGAGGTTTTTTTTTTTTGGGGGGGGGGGGGGGGGGGTGGGGGGAGGTGGGACGAAGGCACAGCTTTAGAATAATCCAACTCAATTCCGAAGAGAATTACTTTACATAATAAAAAACATATACCAGCGCCGAATCCCAACCCGACAATGGCTTTTTCTTCCAAATTCTTTTATGTTTAGAGCAAGAGACAGCAAGATTCAAATCTTCCAAAAGAGAAGCATAATCAAGGCTTCAATCTAGCTAATCAAATTAATTACATGGAAACGACAAACGACACCCGCTAACTCGATATTTCCAAGTGGAGTGACAATCAGCTTTGCCATTTTTCTATAATACCTTGCACTTGGTGAGAAATGGAATCCTACCATATTTTAGATGCACATAGTTATCGATGAAGCAATATCAGGATAAAAAAATTTCAGCTTTAGAGAGCACTTAACAGAGACATGCATGGAAGCTTCATGGCTTGCCAAGTACCACAAATGAACTTGCTCATCACATGGTAAATTAGAGCTCAAGTAAAATAATCAAATGGATTGGCTCATAACAGTAGTGTTGGAAGCATAAAAAGGAAGAGAGAAATCGATATAATACTGCCATTGAAGATAAGAAGAAAGGGGTAAAAATATATATTTTATATGTACGTATGGTCTGATGGCACTATAAATGGGTGGCTTTGCCACTGATATGAGTTTGCTTACAAGTGGGAAGCAATTGCAGAACACGAGCTCAATTTTTTTATCAGTGTTTGGGAATTCTCAGCTTTAGGATGATGTTTTTCATGCCTTAATTAACAAAGCAACTCCAAAAGAACATGCCACGTGTTGGAGGTTGGGCAGGGGTAAAAACATAAGGTTGGACAACAGCTGTCAGCATGTCTGAAAGGTTGACCTGTGGACACTGTCAACCACTATTACATTGATTTTTGGAGTGCATTCTGGACTGTGCTTGGACCACTATGGCAGACAGTGACTCAAGCGCTTCCACATATACCAAATAGAAAAATAGTGGTTTAGACTCTGGTCTGATCTCGTCACGCAAGCATGGAGAGTAGCATAACAAGAGGATGGTGGCTGGGCCAGGCTATGAGTTACTTCCACCCTTTTCTTAGTCTGTTATCTTTATTTGTAGTTTGATGTAATTATATAAAAATTTAAAAAAATATTAATTAATAGTTTTAATAATTAAAAATATAATTTAATATTATTAAATTATTATTATTTTTATTTCATTAATATTTTAACTTTTTTTATTTTTACTTATATAATTAATTCTTTTTTTATTAAAAAATAATAATAAAATTAAAAAATTAATTAATACTTCATTAATATTTTTAAATAACATATATTTAAAAAAAAATTTCTTACATGATGCATAAAAGTGACAGATAAAGTATTTTTATTTGTCATGTAAATTTTGTTTTTTAAAATATCTGTTATTTAAAAATATTAATTAATTTTTAAATAATATTACATATTCTTAATTTATTTTTTTAATATTTAATAAAAAATATTAAATAAAAAAGTAAAAATATTTATTATTTTAAAAACTTAAAATATATTTAATATTTTTTTATTTAAAAATTAAAAAAATTATTAAGATAATATATTAAAAAAATATAAAATTATTCTTAATTTTTTTTAACGTTACATCTTTTAATAGACAGAAATAATGAAGTAATTAAATTTAAAAAAAATATTAATAAAATAAAATAATAATAATTTAATTATATTAAAATATATTTTTATATAATTAAAATTATTTAATAATTTTTTCATTCTTATCCCATTACTTTATATCACACATAAAAATAAACGCACTGAGGATTGTAACTGCCTTCTTTTAGGAACCTTCATGTGACTAACAGTGACTTTTGCTTGCATGTATATATTTATATTTACTTTCACCTGTTTCCAAGTTCCAACACACAACTATCCCCTCCATAACCTGCTTCTCCCAAGATCCTCTCTCTCTCTCGTTGAAGTAGAGAACATGAAGCTAAGCTTTCACTCTGGAGCTCTTCTCTTTTTCATTCTCATCCTAATTTCCTCCTCCATGCTTTCTGCCCGTCCATTGACCACCGAAGGTAAGCACTGGGTAGCTCTCGGTTATAATTATCTCCCTGTGGAATGCATTTTATGAAGTAGAAATTGGTTTCTGCAGGGCAAAATCAGAAACTGGGTAAGGTCTTGGGGGAGGACTTGGTCTCGGAGTTGGAAGGCGACGATTCTTTGAAGGTGCGCACCATATTTCATTTCTGGGCTCATCGATTGTTTTCTCCTCCTTCTGGTTAAATTAAACTATACCTCACAATTATTTTTGTCCTGTAATCTAGCAGCTGCCGGGGATGGAGGACTGCGATAGCGGAGACGAAGAGTGTTTGAAGAGAAGAATGACTTTAGAAGCCCACCTAGACTACATCTACACCCAGCACCACAAGCCTTGAACTCTTCCCTGTTATGCTTGGGGTGTTTGCAATAATTGTCTTAAAATGGTATCATGTGTTTGATATAAAGCAAACTCATTAACATATATTATGTCAGAAAAACTATGACTATTTTAGTTATATCTTACATAATACATACCACGTGATTGCGAGTTAATTTGTCCAAGCATATGTGCATTTTGCAAGAATCTGTGGTGTCAAGGAGCGAATTCACCGGAGAGAAGAACACACACGCAAATGGATTAACAGAGTGGGTTAATTAATACGCCATTAAGCAATTAAACATACAAGTTAAACTTGAGATTAGCCAATAGCCATTAACCATGGTACATGATACGTTAAGGTACTTCCTACTAGAAATTCTGGGCAGCATCCAAGTTTTTCTAACAGGCAACACTGCTATGGAAATCGCCGTTGCTTTCCTCTGACTATCGTTTGTATCGGTTGCAATATGTCATCTTGCTTAGTTGCCAACAATCTGTAGCATCAAGTAAAGTCCTCCTCTAAACATGCCAAAATTAGACGGTCACGGATATATAACACTTTACAGTTTCCCTTGAAAAACAGAAGCACTGAATCAAGCAGGACTCAGTGGTTAAAATCAGTATCCCGCAAATAAATATGAAGATTGATTGCAAGGAACCAATTGCAATGAAGTACCGTGTTCAGAGAAAAATTTTCAGAGACCGGAGTACATATGAGATCATTCCTGAGGACAACGTTGCTATGGCAAAAGGCAACACAAAGGGGCAATTGCATCCATGCCATTGCCACCTTTGTTCTCAGGGAAGAAAGACTATGTCCACAAACTTGGACACATAAGATGGGAAATAGTTACGGTAATCACAAGTGCAAGGTTTCCTCAAAGAGTTTCTTTTTTTTTTCTTTTCTCAATTTATTTTTAAGAGTTGAGAATCTTTAGGTAGACTGGCTATTACAGTATTACTTGATTAGAGGTCATGTCAAAAAAAAGTAAAACGATGACCTCTGACTGCATTACAGAGTATAGAAACAAGCACAAGAAGTCAAGAATCCGTTCTACAGAAACGATCTGTTGAGGGAAACAAGACTGCATATCGTAAATAGTTGTGGGTATTTCCGAGACTTGCTGTCCCATGTCAAAGCTCAACCATGCACTAACTCCAAACTTGGGGTTGACAACAACATCTGGATTTTAATATAGAACATAGTAAGAAATTTTATTTTCCTCATGTTTTGGTCGTCTGTTTATATCGCACTTCAAGGGCAGGACAATGAAGAGTTCATTAATTTAGACTCCAGCGAATGATATTGTTTGTTTTGCTCAACTTTGGCATCAGGCTAAATCCAATTTTACACTCTTTCCTTAATTTGATTTAATTTTTATCTAACGTATCAAATGATAATGGTTCTGGACTCAAAAAACAGTGATACAGATGATTGAACAAGATGCCGAGTTAAAAGAAAAAAGGATAAATAGCATTTTTCGTCAAGGAACCACTAATTAATTAGATCTAAAGTCTAAACATTAACCAGTGATATGTGCCCTTTATTAATGTACTGAAATGATCCCAGTCAACGGGATTACTCAAAGATTAGGTGTTGCTTGTGAAATTAAAATTTTGATGAAGCACAGTGCAGTGCCTTCCAACCAGGATTTTGGAAAAATGAAACTGGCAATTCACTATGCTTCTTTCGCTCACGTTCCGTCAGGTACGATCAGTTGCTTTTATGGTTCGGGTACACCAACCTCCGTCTCCACCTTCCTGTGCAAGCGACGAGAGCGGAGTGGATGAGGTCATTTGCTGCATATGACCATGAGTGGGTCCAAATTGAATTTGACGCGTTGGCTTTCAGCTTGTGGGGCAACCTCTCTTCCAATGGCAATTGGCCGTTGACAAGATGTATAAGATAAAGATGTTTTATTACAACATTTATTGTGTTAACCATTTATAAAGAGGATTGCTAACATCGTTTCATTAATTTTTATATAGGTGAATATTAGTAAATTTTATTTTTTATTTAAATAATAATATTTTTATTTTTTAATTTTAAAAATTAAACATTAAAAAATATTTAAAACATTTTATTTATTTTTTAATAATTATTTATTTATTAATTTTTCTTAATTTAATATCTTTTTTATTTTTTCAATTCACCTTTTTACTTTTTTAATTAGTCGAGAAAAAAAAGAAAAGAAGGGAGATAATGTTTGAAAAAAAAAGATAAGATGAGAATAATAAAATATCTTAAATATCTTTAAATTTTTTATTTTTATAAATAAAAATAGGATATTATTGTTCAAATGAAAATGTGAAACTTGCTAATATCTATCAAAATAAAAATGAGTAGAAGGATATTATTTACTTCACATTTTTATTTCTGTATCAAATATATTCTACAAATAATAATTTATAAATAGGAATTGCTAATATCCTTTTACTCATTTTTAGCTTGGTGAATGTTATTTATCTATGAAAATTTATTCTATATTTTTACTTTTATACCAAACATACATTTAAGCTTTAATTGTAGTTTTAATCTTTTATATTAACAAAATGAACGATTTCGTCTCCTACTTTACAAATAAACTATTTAGTCCTTATATTTTAATAAACTTAGTAATTTTAATTCCTCCATTAGTGTGTTGTGCCAAAAAAATGCTTATGTAACAATAAAAATTATTTTTAATTCTAAATAAATCACTTTAAATGCATGTAACATGCACGTAATTTTGTAAGTATTCAAATTAACCTATAAAAATTTTAATAAAAAATTAATCTATTAAATTAATTTGAGTATTTGAAAAGTTACGTACTTATAACATATACTTAAAATAACTTATTTAAAATAAAAAATTAATTTTTTAATATTATGTCAATATTTTCATTAAATTTTTAATGTCGTATTAAGATATAGACTAAAATTACTCATTTCATAAATTTAAAAGACTAAATGATTCATTTTTAAAATATGAAATCAAATCATTAATTTTACAAAAAAAAAAACTAGAATTACAACTAAACCTATTTTTAACTAATCAAATATTAACTGTAATTAATACTATTATTCACCGTTAAAGTTAGGAAATAGTAACACACATTAAGTGATGTGATATAAAAATATTTTCTTAATTACACACAAGATTTTTATAAGAACCTTTCGGCAAGCTCGTGGTGGATTTTTTTGAAATTAATTTTAAGCCCATGGAACGTCATTGTCGTTTGAGAACGACGACTACAAGGGGTCCCGTTCTCGTTTTGTTAGCATCATGCGAGTCCTTAATTTCTTCACCTTTATTGGTGTATCTGACTCTCAGTTAACATGATCAAAACTAATTTTAATAGTTTTAATATTGATTTATTTCTGTAAAAACCAATGAGCGGGTTGCTATTGAGTAGAGTATACATTTGACTTCAAACACCAACAAATATATTTCATTTATAAAAATAAAATAAAACTATTTATATGTTTTTTGTTATGATTCTGACTGAAATGATTTTAAAAAAAAGAGATTAATCTAGGTACATGCAAGCTCGTTCACAAAATGGACATTTTAGTTGAATAGAGTGCATTTAAAATGTCTATGTATAGTCATTTCATTTGAAGGAATTAAACTAGGGATGGTAAAAATCCTCTCGCACCTGTGGAGATTTGTTGGAAATACCCATGATGGGATGGAGGATAGATATCTGTTTAATAAATACAAATGGAAGTGGGGATCGTATTATCTATCTAGCGGGATCTGCGATACTCACTAATTTTTTTTTAATATTTTATACATATTACAAATTTTTTTTTTTGAGATAATATGAGAATTTATATTTTTTATTATTTTACAATGAATTTTTTTAGTGAATAAGTTTATAATAATAAAAATTATTAAAAAGATTTATATAATTCAAATAATAAATAATTATATAAATTGATTATTATAAAATATAATTAAACTTGATATGTTACTTATAATATATTATTTTAATTTTATAAATATTTTAAATTATTTAATAAAATTATTATATATAATGTTTATTTATATTTTTTAATTTATATTTTAAAAATATTATTTTAAATCATTAAATACTCACATACATTCGTAGAAATCTGTCTCCGCATGAAGATTGTAAATAAATACCTGCAACGAAAATGGCGACAGGGGCACGCCACCGTGGGGCCCTATTGATATTCCTAAACTAAACATGAGTATCTTGCATATGACTGGGTAACATGCATGTGCACAGAACATCTCCTACAATTTCAAAACTAAAATAAAAACATATGCATGCGAAAATGGATTCTTTTTTTCGAGCAAAGATATAAATTTTATTAGAAAGGACACAACCTCACCTAAAACAAGGCAATATAATGATCATACGGATCCAAAAGTGATATCAGTAGCCAAATATAACAAAATAGATAATAATCCAAGCGTAAAATTAATCTGCACAAAATATAGGGTTGTATAAAAAAAGAATAGACAAAGATGTTACTAAAACACCGACCTTGAAAGTAAATTAAAGCAAAAACTTAAATAATTAAGGAATTAAATTCATTTACTCGTGAGGTTGTCACCGTAAATCACATTATATTTTCATTCATCATGTATTGCCACAAATGATTTAATGAGTTATAATTTGTTTCATATATTTATTATCATAGTTGAATTTATTAAATAACATGTTAATATACGATTTACAAGTAATGTGTACAAATTTTAAGCTCTCACTTACTCATTTATTGAGACGCAATGAGAAAATATTGATGCTTTTTGCTTATTTGCGTGCTTGGTCCTTAACTTTGGTTATGTCAAAGGTGGAAGCTTGATTAATTAATGCATATCAGTGATCTCTTCTAAAGTGTAAGAGGGCTACATCTGGTAAAGTCCCCGTGGTCCGATTCCATTGCACCTTGGAGCTTAATAATGGGCTACACTATGAAATCCACGTAAAGGGGGGGGGGGGGGGGGAAAGAGACTACACAATAGAAAAGGTCAGAAAGGTTACCCATCTTGACCGCACAATACCTATATATGCATGTAGGCACACCCAACCAGTGGCATCATCTTCCCTTTATGTATACCCAATTTAATTATGATCTGTGTCTCATTCAGTCATTACTCTCACTTGTTCATTTACAGTATTGCTTTCTCCAGAGATCACAATATTGACTTAACTGTCACAGTTTATACTTTATAGTCGAAAACAATTTTTGTGTAGTTCATTGGCACTCGATGTGGCCTTGTAGTGTTAAGGGTGTGTTCGATCCCACTCTGGCACACCCCTTATTCCCTCTTTTTTTTTTTTTCCCTCCTGCCTCTCCTTAAGGCTTCTGCGGGCACTCCTGAGTCCCATCCCAAGGCGGGGCTTCCCCTAAACCTAGTGGAGCTCAGCTTGACACTAGAGAAAAAAAAGTTTTTATCTTAAATGTTGATGGAAAATACTAAATTTGAATTCCAATAGTTGAAAGAAATTTGGAATGACGTGGAATTGTGATGACAGGCAAAAAGTATGCTAGGGTTGGACGGAATTACAGCCGTATAATTTTTTAAAAAAAACTACACTTATCTCTTCTATTTATATATATTTTTCACCTACAACTATAAGAAATTGCACGAAAGATTACATGGAGTATATGTGTTTTAAAAATTAAAATATAAGAAATAGTTATCTTCATTTTTAAAAAAATTAAAGTGAAAAAAAATTTACTTTAATTTAAGATTAGATCATATTTTTAAATTTATTAAATACTTATAAAAATATTTATAAATAATATATTAATATAAAAATTTAAAATTTAAATATTTAATAATATAAAAAAAAATTAATTAATGAGTTAACTCCTTTATGATATTTTTTATTCTAGCTAAATACTGTTTCTCTTTTTTGAAGCATTACTCTGTATATTATGTAATCTAAGAACGGTGATATTGTTGAGAAGGAAAATAATTGGAAGCCACAGAGCAGAGATGACGATGGTGGATGCAGAAATCTCGCAGCTTGTTTGTGCAAGCAGCGGCAGCTCTTCACGTCAGTAACCCAGAAGGCCACGTGTCCGATGACATGGCAAGGATGACGACACGGCAGTGACCCACCAATTAGAGCCCGACACTCTTACACGGCCGAGAAATTCACAAGAACCAATACAATAAAGTGACACAAATATTCAAGTTTACTCACACATCACAATCGCAGGGTAAATATCAGTCGCCCCCAGTCACAACTCTCGCCCCTTCCCTTTGTTTTCTTCCTCCCATTCTCTCTCTCTTGATCGTCGCGCTCCCATGGCTGGAGGAGGGGCTTCCTTCTTCCGCTGAAAACCCACCCCCTTTCCTTGCTCCGCATTAATGGCTTCCTATCAATACCTCAATACTTCGCACCACCCGCGCAATTCTTGCTCCACCCATACCCGCCGTGCCTATTCCAAGGCCCAAATGTGCTTCTTCAATATTCTGCATATCATTTCATCCATCCCACCCTCTCCAAATACCAAACCACAACCCTGTCCCGGTCCCGCAGATGATCGCTCAGCGTCTTCTCGGAGTGGCAACCAAGGGATTGACATCGATTTGAATATGAGATTGTGTTCCGAAGCGGACACTGGAGAATCCGAATCTTTTGGAGACAACGGAAGCGATTCCTCTGCGATCGAAGGCAACAGAGGAGGAGGAGAAGTTCGAGAGAAGGGCGTGGAAATTTTGGAGGCTACGGATGTTCAAGTCCAGAGCTTTAAGGTTGATGACAATGGAGTCGATCATGAAGAAGCTAAATCCGAAGAAGATATCAGTGTTGAAAGCGAACGTTTTCGAAAGGGAAACGAAGGCTGCGACGGTGGCGGCGCTGAAACGGCGGCGTTTGCAAGGAAAAGACGCAAGGAGGGCAAGGGTAGTTATAACAATTGCCTTGATTTGCTTATCGAAGCCGCGAAACTAGTATCCGCAAAAGACGAGTCAGACTCGGACGAAGCTAGCGGAGACAGGGGACTCAGCGGCGAGTTGCGGACCGGGAGAGCGAGTGGGGTGTTGGATTTGGAGGTCCAGGTACCGATGAAGAAACGAAAGCAGAGGTGGGTGGTTGTGGATTTGTGCAGTGACGCGGAGGAGTCGTCGCCGGTGGTGAGGTCAAAGAGAGGGAGGAGCCAGGCGTTGCCGTACAGATTCCGAGACTCGGTGGTGGAGCCGCTGAAACGCTCCGGTCGTTCTCATAGACCGTCGGCGTCGACCGCGGCTCCCAGGAAACGACTCATTGGGTCGTGAGCTACAACGTAAAACGGCAAAGCCATTCATTCAGTGACCAATGCAGTGTCTCTATCAACGGGAGAAAAACAAAACACAGATCCCCACGTTAAACGGCACGGCGTCTGAGTAAGTGAAGGGAATGAAGGTCGACTCACTCGGGTGACGGGGACATTTTTTTTTGCTCTAATTTTCGTATTCGCTTTTTGGGAATGATTTTTGTTTTGCATGAGGTTTTGGAACCCTCTGTTTGATCAGTTGTAGACGTGTAGCGGGCTAGTGCCTATGGAAATCCAAAGTGAGGGTGTAAACGTGTAATGTGGAAGGGCTTGGAAGTTGGAAGAACAGAATCGGAATATATTTTTCCTTTTTGCTATTAAAAATAAACTCATTCCATCCATTTGCACCTCTTCGTTTCATGTTTACTACTATTTATTTTGTTCCTTTGGTACTTTCATTTTCAAAAAATAAAAAATATTAATATTGTGAGGTGTTTCATGTTTCATGAACTTGAGATTGGTATAAGAATCTAACCGATAAAAGTTTGGATTTGACACATTTATTAAACAAAGTTCGAATTTGATATTTATTCTTTTCGCTTGGAAAAAGGAAGGTTTTATGTGTATCCCTTCAGTTTATTAATTATCTCTTTTCCCACGGGTTTCTTTTTATTTATTTATTAATATTGCCGAAACGTGAGACTCGTTAGAAGCTACAACTGGATTTATTCACACAGGATTAGAAGAGCCCTACTTTTTTATTTTTTATTTTTTTCATGATACCGAACTGGAGACCACACGCTAAACAGTTTAGTTCATTTATAATAAAATGCCTTTTAAAATTGTTCTGTGGCTTGGGACATGCCCTTTCTTTAAAATGAAGTAATATCATATCCTAATCTTGAAATGAGCTAAAATTTATAAAAACTATGAATTTCATTCAATTCAATCAACAGTAAATCAGCTCAATTTAAATCTTTTTTAGTTTTCATTCTTATTTAAATAATAATTTTATTTAGATTAATATTTAATATATAACAGTTGATTGAAATCTTTTTTTTTAAAAAGTAAGTTTTAACAATTTGTTAATTTGTTATGCATAAATGTATAAAAGTAAACCTTTCACTGAAAGCCAAATCCATATATCTTATCTGTCTTGAAAAGTCAAATCAAATATGATAACATTTTTTCAAAATCTAAACTATTAATTTTTAATTAATAATTATTAATAATTTATTTTATACATTTTAATGTATACTTAATAATTAATATGAGAGTAAATTTTTATGAGATAAATTTTTTAAATAAATTTATATAAAAAATTTATCTCATAAAAATTTATACTGATATTTATTTTTATATTAAACTAATCTTTAAAAAATAATATGACGTAAAAAAAAGTTTCTTCAGTTGTCTTTGTTAGCCCATAAACATTAAATAATAATAATAATAATAATAACAATATTATTATTATTATTATCATTATTATTATTATTATTTCAAAAAACGAATGATTCAATTTGATATATTCAGGCAGGCGTTCTAATTAAAGATAATGCCACATAGAAATAATTATGTTGACATGTTTACTAAAATGAGTTAATATTTTTATCTATTTTATTTTATGCAATAATAATCAACTTGAATACAAATTATTAGTTAAATTCTATTTAATTTTTTCTAAATCTATTGCATTACATATTTTTTGAATAATTAGAAGTGGAAAAAAATAAAATTGATGGACCTGCAATTTTTTTATTTTTGACCTAAGTAGAATTATTTTTCAAACAAATTATCATTCTCTCACTCTTGGAAGTGGAAAATAGTAAAATTGATGAGCTTCAATTTTTGGTTTTCGGCTTAAGCAAAGTTATTTTTCAAATAAAGTATCACTGTCACTGTTTTTAAATTATTTTTGAATTTATTATTGTTTTTGCTATGCTAACATTTTTTATGCGACGTGGCATATATTTGCGCCGGTCAAAGGACGCATTAGCCTAGTTTCAAAATTGTTTTCAAAAAGTCATGTGGCATTAAAAAATTTCAGCGCGAAAAAAATAAAAAAATAAGAAATATTTTTTTTGGTGAAAAAAGAAATAATTTGAAAATAATGACAGAATTTTAATTTATTTACAAAATAACCAAAATTGAGGTGAAATACCCGTGAGTAAATACTCATTTGATCTTTCAAATATATAAATAATATTAATTTAATTTTTTTAAAAATAAACATCAATTCAATCTTAAATTATATAAAATAATATTAATTTAATTTTTTAAAAATATTTATTATTAATTTAATTTTTTTAATTAGAAAAGTGATATTAATTTAATATTTTAATAATAAAAATTATATTAATTTAATTTTTTAATTAAAAATTTTATTAACAATATTTTTTTTTTAATTTATAATATAAAAATTATTTTAATATTATTTTTAATAATTAAATGAATAAATTGATGATAATTTATTTTAAAAAAAAATTATTATTACTGATATCATCAAGCAATTATAATGAGTATTTACTTAATGCCGCTTTTAATTGTGGATTGGACACTTTTGTTGCGCCACAGTCCACAGCTATGAATCATAAGACTTTGGACTGCTCTCCGCGGTAGAAACAAGAAGAAAGGTGGGAGGCAGGGGCCAATGGTCGTTGGCGATGCTGATTCATAGCAGTCCTAATCCTTGGCAACATTGCGTTCATGGCTCCATCATCGTTGCAGGAGCTTACCTCTTACGACAAAAGTATAAAAATAGGGTGTCATTATTGACATTTTATTCCACACCTCTCTCTCGTATATACTTATTCTGAAAGATAAAAAATATGTAAAAAAGAAATTCAATATTTTTTTTTACTTTTGACTTTTTCCTTTTTGTTATAAAAAAAATTAGTTGTATAAAAAAATATGTGAAAATAGAGTGTAGAAGTAATATGATTGTTATTATAATAATTTTTTGTGTGTCAGTTATTATAGTAGTTTAATTTCTTATTTAAGAATAAATGATTGAGTTTAACAAGTAGGACTTATATTCAATAAATGTTTGACACTCGTTAAAAAACTATAAATATCAAATGTTTTTATGTTTATTTCCACTACATCTTTTTTCCTTTTTAAATAGTTGAATACAGGTAATTGGTATTCTTATTTACTTAAAATTAGGAACCAAACTTTATTTTTATAAACTCTAAATTTAAGTTGAGGGAAAAAGTTATTTCAATTTAAGATTAAGACACACTCATAAATTTATTAAGCACTTAGAGGGATACTTATAAATGATCAACTAATAAGAAAATAAAAAATTAAATTTAAATTATAATAAAGCATAAGCAGAAGGTTGATTAGGTAAATTAACCCCTATTGACAATTAAGAACCAAATTTATACACATGGAAAAGGAAGATTTGTACAAGCAAAAAAAAATTAAGGGTAAAGAAAAACAAAAACTAGGCTATATATATTCTTACAATTAAAAGAACATCATATGCTACACATTTTTCTTTCTTCGAATTAAATATCCTTTTATACCTTTTGACACCATAATTGACCATATACAAAAATAAAAAAAGTCTATGATTTTCTAATTATTTTCTTTTTTCTAAAAAAAATCTTTGTGCAAACTAATTGAGCAGCAGAGACTTTAAAACAACCCAGAGAATGTTAAGTTCTATATATATTTAAAACAGAAGAGAATGTAAAAACAAAGAAACTAAATTTAGCAGATGAGTACCACCTCCATCAGACATAATTTTCAAACAGTAAAAGAATGTATATACATGTATTGATGTATATAATTGGAGGCATGTTATTCAGTACAGGCATACACGGTGGAGTTGCCTATTCTTCATTTACTCGATCGGGCTTGTTTTTCTTTCCATGTTTGGCCGTTGTGTTGAGATGGAATTTGTATGATAATGGTCTGGGAGCTCCTGTCTTCGCATCAATTGCTCTCACACAAACGAAACCTATCAAACACAAACAAAAGCATTCTAGATAGAATGAAAGGGCATTATCCTTAGTTAGAAGTGTGCACTCATTCAATTGATGATATTGTTTCTTACCATTCCAAAAAACAATACTGAATTTGTTCTGCAGACAAACCTGTTTCGATATTCAAGGGGGACACAAAAAAATCAAATCAAATTTTGCACTGTGATGGTTGAAGACTTGAAGTCTGTATATATATATGTGTGTGTGTGTGTGTGTGTATAGTGTTCATGTTCATTTACCTTTCATTATTGTTGATGTGAAGGTCCCAAAATATGTAATCCTTCTTGGTAGATTCCTTATCCATTTTCTAGGAACATTGATTGGGCTTCTGGTCGAATCGAAATCAGCAAAGACCTATTCAAAGATACACAAGATGTTACAAAACTTGATCAATGAAAAGTGAAAACCGAAGTCATGATGCAATTTCTATGAGCAAAACAAGTTTTAATTATTCACTTCGTTAACTTGAAAATATGTTCCATTGAGAGGAAAACGCCCCTCCATTGCAGTTCGACCTGGTATCTGTTTCATCATAAAATATCAAATCTGTTTCTTATATATGTAGAAGCATTGTTCAAACAACAGTATTTTCACTTACCAAAAGAGTTCCAGGTACTGTTTGAGAGTTGTCTTCCTGAGAGCTGTTCTTGGTCGAGTCAGATGAGTTTCCCAATTCTCCTAATTATTCAAAGAGAAGACACCAAAAATTAAAATTAAGATCCCATTTGGTATATTGTACCAGCAATAAATAGTGTAATATTTATTTTTATATAATGTTTGGATTAGATACTGAATAGTATAATATCTTGTTAAAATAATTTTATTTAATCTTAACTGTATAACAGATAAAAATTAAATTATTTCATTTTATACAATTAAAATTAGATAAAATTATTTTGATCGAATAAGTTATTATCTAGTTTCTTACCCAAATACAAATAATATAAATTATATTCTATTAATTTTATTCTATTATTCATCTCTTATACAGTGTGTCAAACGAAGTCTAAAAGAAAATATTTATACTTGTAAATAATTGAAAAGAAGTATTTCTACATGTTATAATAAAAGATTTGCTATATTTTTATAATACTATATATACCTGTTGTTCATATAACAAGAAGATACGGGCAAGGATCATCAGGTTCTCGCTTTCTACGCTGTAAATAAGGATAAAGATTGAATACATAACATATATATCAAAACTGCAAAACCCTGCTTCGTTATTGTTGGTTGAGCCTACTTACCCCTTCTAGGAGAGGATGCGTATCCGGAAGCACATAACTGCATTAAATAAAAAAGAAAAAAGGCACACCACGTAAGGTAATGGTATTATACATAGTGCAAACAATTTAAGAGTAAAGATTTCAATATATTTAAAGGATCAACAAACCAAAAGGGGATACAAGAACTCATGTGTTCAGTTACAACTAACTCTTGAAGAAAAGAGTTATTCTAATGTAATTAATGCTTGGAGAAGTATTCTACAAAATATGATAATATAACTAGAGCTGTCAAAATGAGTTTTAGCTTGTGAGTCAACTTGGCTAAATCTAATAAAATGGTGGATTTAGTTACTTAAAATTTAGTTTACAAAAAAGTGGGTCATTTTGACTCAGTTCACTTAACACGTAAATTAAGTGGGTTTAGGCCGGGTTGAATCGTTGGTTCAGTGGGTTGTTTAAGATTTAATTTTTTTGTTATTTTTTCTTATTAAATTTGAAATTTATGGATTATTAATTATGTAAATTAGTGATTATGATTTATAAATTATGATATAACTTAAGTTTAATGACTATTATATGATTTTAAACATTTTAAAACTTAGGTTATATGATTATTTTATGATTATTTTATTTAGTTTTATGTATTTTATGTATTTTTAATTTTTTTTATTTTTTAGTGGATTAACCCGATTAACCCACCAACCTTGATGGGTCGAACCGGGTTGATTATTTTTTAGCTCACTCTTAAAGTGAACTAACTCGGCTCAACTTACTTACTCTCTAACCCGTGGCAAGCTAACCCTAATGAACCGGGTTGGTCCACTTTGACAGCTCTAAATATAACCAGTAAAAAAAGCTATGCTCTGGGTGAATTACAAAATTAATTTAACAAACTCCTATTCTCTTTTGAAAAACAAAAGTTCGAAATTAAAAAACAATCATTAAAATAGCTACAGAGAAAAGTAGAAAATATATAGTCTCATAATAGTTTCATATGTAAAAGTGATACTAATAGGGAATGAGTGACAACAACATATATATTAGAAAAATGTTAATTTAACCGAGAGAATGCAACTACAAAGAAAAACTAAGAATCTCAAGAGAATTGTAAGAGAGAGATAGCATAGGAATAGAGGGAAGAAAGCAACTTACACTAGTCGTTCAGTCCTTAAGCGACTAACATTTTTCATTTTTGGTACAGAAATGTGTGCAGCATCTGCACTCAACACAACCAAAGCTCTTGACTTGTTTATGTCATTGTCAGACTCATCCGAAGAGTAATTCTGTGTATTTGACATGCATTCTTGACTGTTGAGCTTGATTGTTGGAATCTCCTCCGAATCATCGTCCATGTAAAAATCCTCAACATTCTTTTCTTCGTATTCAACCCATTCTGTGGTTTCAGGTTCTGGTGACGCAGGCATCTCAATGAGAGGCTCACATTCTTGACTGGCTTGCTGCTCTGTGGTTGAGGATATGTACACTTCGGAAATGGGAGTTGGTCCAGAGTTGCTTAACAAAGTGGGGTGCTCATGAAAGTAATTAGCAGGAACCATTAATCCCTCTCCTATTGTGTCATCGGTTGGTGTTTTATCCGGTGTTGGTCCAGGTAAGGCATGCTTTGCACTGCATATGTATATATCACATTTTTATATTGTGTGGTGTATTCATGCCAAATTTTTTATAAAAAAATTTGGTGACAATTGCTCTATATGTAGCTCAAGCAAATATCACATTTCTCAAATATCATAGTGTTAATTACATTAATAGAATAACAGGTATTGATCATGATAAAATTCATATTTGTACATGTACATATAGAAAAGGGTATATATTGGTTATCTAAGATATCGATTAGCAGGTACATAATCTTTATTATTATTAATACTACTTCCTCTAGCATCAAACCATTAAATATCTCTAAATATAAGCATTATTAAATGCAACACATACCTTGCCAAAGCACTTGCAAAATGTTTACACTCTCTCCTCATTGGACAAGCATTGCAATTAGGCATTTTCTTAGTGCAAAAAACCTGCAAAACGTGTTAGCATGATTTAATTTTTTATTTTTATTTTGCTGAAAAAGAAACTTAAAAAAAAACAAAAAAATTTGTGAAGACAACAATGAATATATACCTTTCCAAAAGTTATCAGCTGATAATGCAATTCATATCTATATAAGATAATACACCATCTATATGTAAGATATGTTAACCAAATACATATAATCAACATAAATAGAAGATATTTGATGATTACATTGTTCGGTGGTCAAGAGTGCATAATCGCGGCCAAAGATATTTTTGAATTATGTCAGTCAATGGAAACCTGAAAATAGAAGTCTAGTTAGTCACTAGTTAAAAATTCAATCATGAAAATTGTTAAAAGAACTTACTTTTCTAAAAGATGTATTTGAATTGATTCTGGCAAAGGTTCAAGGGGAACCCATCCTAAACGTACTGCAATTCTTCCAACATTTACGTCCACCTTTATAAAAGTGAGAAAAGGATAAATTTGATTCAGACTTATAACAAACAGTTACATCGATTAAAGGAGGAATTTATGTATTTTTATACACTTACTGGAAAAGCGATATGCTGAAGTGCTAAAAGCCGTATGCATTCCACGCTTTTCAATCCCAATCCATATACTTTCAAAAGAAACTCCCTATAACATAAATGATTTGCTTTCAAAACAACTGATTTTGGTGATTAATACTCAAAAAACAAAAAGATGATGCAAAGTGAAATAGAAGTGTAGACTTACTTTACTTCCTTTGGTGGAGCATATCTAAGCCATTCTAGATCAACGCTTCCATTCATTTCCATTAACTTATTAAGCAAAGCCTACAAATACACAATGCCACACAATTACTTCAATAACAACATGTTGAAAGTTACCATTAAAGACAAACTAAATGTTTTTGTACCTGTATTCTTCCAGCAATGATGTTTTGTTGGCCACGAGCTGCTATAGCTTTAGCAACTTCACTAGGTTTTGCACATCTTACTGCTTCCCAATCAACAGAATCCATATGATCGCTATGCCTTGTGCTTCTAGTGTGGATTTTTCTTAGTGTATCCCGATATTGCTTTTCTTTTTCCTCCTCTTGCATTTCCTTCTCTTTTTCCTCTTGATTCATGTTTTTCTTTGGAGTAGTTGATTTTTTCTTACCGAAAATCATGCCAGGAGAATCGGGCTTTCTCTTCTTTAAATTGGGATTATTTGCAGTTTCCTTATTATCATCTTTAGAAGAATCCTGGGCTTTTTCAGTTTCCATTGCATCAACTTTTCTATCTTCCATTTCTTTATCAAATGCTCCCACATTGCTTCCAACCGATTCTTGGCTATCAGGAGTAGCCAGGTCCTCATTGCTTCCTTCACAGTTAGTTTTTTTGATAGGGAATGTTGCAGCAAGTGACATGAACGCAGAGCTGTAGATAGTGTAACAAGCAAAGAGAACAAGGATAACCGTCAATATTCAATACCCACAAAAAATTAGGTAAATAATTTGGATTTTTAACTTCACCTTGACAAATGGTCAGACACATTTTGGGTCAGAAAAACTCCAGCGACAGAATCCAAAACTGAGCCTTTCCATAGTAAGAAACATCTATTACCTGTAAAGTTTATTAGTCTAGCTACAATATTTTTTTTTTTATCAACAGCCTTTAAACAATTATAACACATCTGATCTTTACATCCCACATTGGCCATAAGTATAACTACACTTTCTAGACTCAATAAACCCAGGGAGATTCAGATTGAGCAATTAGAAGAATGATCTTATACTATATAAAAAGAAGTTGACCCTGATAAATTTTTAGCACAACAGAAAAATAATGCATTATCAAATGAATAGAAAGGGCAATCTTATGTCTGATATTCTATTGTCACCAAATTATTTAATTAACAGTGTTCATGTAAATATATTGGCAAAAAAAAAAATTATAGTGAGAGAGCAACTGTCACGATCTTGAATAGTAAAAAGATAATTTAATCAGCACAAAATACCAAATCAAGTTCCATTTATGCAAATGATAAATTGATAATCATTGCTCCTGAATTTATAAACTTTTTCATTGAGCAAATATATTTTCTGGTGTTGAAAATGATATACGCCTGGGGACTATTAAAAACACGATCCAATATATTGAAAAAAATGGGAATATGTTGTAACTTTTACCGATCTAATTTGAGAAGAAATAATTTCTAACCAAAATTATTAATTCGAAGACGTTGACAAATATTACAAAATTTAACACAAAAAAAGTCTACGTATATAATCGTTATTGAGCTAAAAAATCAGGTGGTATGATTGCAATATACTACCTTTCTAGTTTCCCGAGGAGAAAAAGCACTTAACCATCATGAAATCTCACCATGATTGAAGCCATTATCATAGATCCTTTAAATTTTGAGAATAAAGCTTATAGGTGACTCGTAAATTTTCTCCTTCCTACTCACAATATTATCATCAAATGTGAGATCAATCGAAGAAAACATAATAATACATACCTAGGATGAGATGCATGCGAGAGATGAATGAATCAACCCTTCCCTTGTACACATTCCTTTCCTCCTTCCAGTACTTTCGCTTCTTCTCATCAGCCTCCTCATCTGCCCTCTATCCATGAGCACGTTCCACATCCTTAGTGTCTCTTCGTCAAGTTTAACTTTAGCGAAGTGATGCTCCTTTGGATCTTTATAAGGAACTATTTGGCCCAATGATTCCTTATAATGATCAAGTTCATTGTGACTGCTCTTCTTTTTCTTTGGACCCTTCTTTTTACCATCCTCAATTTTCAAAGACTTCAATTTCTGGATTAGAGATTCCACTTCCTCATTGAAAACTGAGGTAGACCCATGTCCTTTTTCTTTCACCTGATCATCCATATCCTGTTTTTCTTTCACTTCATCCTGTTTGGGCAAAGTTGAGGCTACTGAATTTCTTTTCCTCCTGCGAGTCTGTGATCTCTTCCCCTTTCTAATTGACCAAATTCTTGGAAACATGTTTAGTTTAAAACCAATCAAGCGTTCATGAAACTGCAAAAATGGTTTCCTTCTAGGGATCCTTTTCTTCTTACACATTGGTGGAAAACTGGGTCCAATTTGTTTACTTAATGAAAGGCATAAACATGGTAACACTTTCTACATAAACCTGGAACGAATTGTATTGATAACCCAATTTATTGTTATGCCTACCTCCTTGTTCAACCTTAAAATCCAAAACCTGGGCAGTTTCAAAATTCAATGACCGCCTCACTCGTGTGGTTGAAGGCTTTGGAGTCTCCGGAAGAGAATTTTCTACCAAAGGAGTTTGGGTTTTTCTCACGTACCTTCTCTTCCCCGGCGTGCTCTGCCGTGGGGTTGAAGGCTTTGGGGTTTTTGGCTTCGTGGTCTTCATGGGACTTTTGGGTTTCGCTTCACCATTGTCTTTGGGTATTCTGCGTTTCGATGTGCCAATCACCTTAGGCCAATAATATGCCTTCTTTTTGGGCTTTTTATCTGACCCATCATTAAAATTGTTCTTTCTTTTCTTTGAGGAAGATGGTGGGGTTAGCATCTCGGGATCGCCATAATTGGCATTCAAATCATCACCTGCATTCAACAAAAAGGGGTTGGATAATTAAAACATTCCTGCATCAATCATAGACAAGAACATCCACAATAAATTTGTCACCAATATTAAAATCACTTACGTTGAGGCAATAGATTGGTGGCTGGGTCATCTGTGGCAGCGGCAGCGTTACGTTCCGACCCGTCTGCCAATGAAACAGTAGCTGCATTGAGTAAATTCATAGAAGGACAATTGAGGAACTCCTCCGAGCCTTCGTCCACCTGAGCCATAGATGCTTTCTCCAAAGCTTCATCTTTATCGCAACCCTTAATCATCAAGGGTCCAGAATTCAAACCAGTACCTTCTGCTGTTTCATTATGATCACTGTTTCCGCCCAAGGAAGGACCCAAGCCTAGAAAGGATTCCTCAGAAACATAGGGTTGGGAACTGCTACCAAGATGGGTCTTGGGCCACGTTTTAACATGCACTATCTGTGGCGTCGCGGTGCTAGGCTTTGCCGGGGTCTCTGGGAGCCATGAATCTTTTTTAGGATTGTTTTCGATCGAATTGATGCTTTTGACATCCCTCGCTCTCCTCTAGTAAACCATTAGTCGAGACATGACGAAGAATTGAAAGGCACAACGCCATGTAACTCTAAAAATCCTAACACAGTGGAGGAGAAAGAAGACGACCGATGCAATAGGTAAATGTGATCAAAGTTGCAGCCGCCGCATCCCCGATTCTTGTGGGGTGTTGAAGTGTGGTTTTACCGTGGTCTATGGCTCTTATTCAAGTTTCAATACGATAACAACTTATTAGAATGGAAGCTGACCCTCAAGGGTTTTCAAATTATATAATTAATAACTAATATCTAGTTATATATTAGATGATTTGGTATTTCATTAATTATATATTTAATTATTATTTTTAATTGCTCAATTGATATTTTTTGGCCTAATTTACCTTCCATATTTTAGCTTTTTTTAAAGCAAATAATTAAACTTTTACAAAATTTGTTTTAAATTAACCTCCGGCCATAAATAATTACCGTTGAGAATTTATCTTGTACGACCAAAATTCCAACTCTCATTATTTGTTTTTTGACCATTGTCTGTGCTTGTTTTTATTAAAAAAAAAACTTCATATTTAGTCTTTTTTGGAAACTTTTTTTGATTTTTGAATGGAATAAAAGTTGTTATTCTCTTTATGCTAAATTATTTTGATAAATATATTCTCTCTTTATTTTTATATAATAGTTAAGTTAATTATATAAAAATTAAGAAGGTCATTAAATAACTTTGATTATATAAAAAAATAATTACATTTCATTATACTATCATTTATTGCATGTCATAACTTTGAAATAAGACAACCTCTCTCCCTTTCAAATTATATAACAAAAGAAAATTACTTTTTTTTATTAAAACACTCAAAATTTATTTTTCATTCATCTTCTCTCTCACTTCATTAGTACCTAGGCAAATTTTTTTTTTTTAAAAAAAAAAAAGCCATCCGTTTATCTTTATTTGTCATGTAAAATACTTACACAATGATTATGATAATTATTAAATAATATCATTTATTAAAAAAATGTATTTGATTAAAGAATTTAATTTTAATTTATTATCAATATTTTTTTTTTGAAAAATGATATTTGTCACAAAAATACTTCACCCGAAATATGTACAAATGACTTGTCTTGAATCTAAATGGTTGTTTCTTTTTTACTTTTTTAAATTAAAGAAATATGATAAAATATCTGATACTGTGATAAACATTGTTGTCTTTTCGTAACCTATTTCACGAATTGTATTCATGACAAATAGCATTGCTATTTTTTTATACTATTTTTTAATTATATATTATCATTTTTTTAACTTTTTAAGTAATTGTAATTTTAGTTAAATTTTTTTTAATAATTTAACAACATATTATTAAATATTTTTAGACAAACAATACATTAAAATTAAACTCTTTACTAAATTACCTTTTCATTGAAATACTCATAATATTATTCTTTAGACCTTTTCATACTTTATTTGATACTTTATTAATATTAAGAATAAAGTTTAAAAAAATAATTAACATTGATATTCTAAATGACAGATAAAAAGAAATGGATGGAGTAATTAATACATTATTAATTAATGAAATCATAATTATTCAATTATGATAAAATAATTTTTTTAAATAACAGATAAAATGAAACATTTAGAGTAATTTACATGCATTGCTTTCTTCATTAGAGGCACGTCATGCCTCTCAATTTTTTATTTTTACTAATATAATTATTTGATATTTAATTAATTATAATTTTATTATAATTATAAATTAATTAATAAAATAAAAATAATTTACATTATTGTACCTCTTAATTTGTATTTTTTTAATTTCTGCATATAAATTAATTAGTTAAAATGTTATTTTAATGATAAATCAGTTGGTTAAATTAAAATAATTTTTTAAAAAGGCATAATATATATGTTAATAATAATGTAATTAATGTAAAAAATAATAATTTTCTCTATTTAAAAGAAATTATAACTATATAATATAGTTATTAAATAAATGTTTGTGTTTATAATTTTAACCATCAAAATAAATGTTTGTGTTTATAACTTTACATATTTTTATTTGTATTTAAATAAATAGAATAATTTTTTAAAAAATTAAAAATTTGAGACCAAAAAAATTTCTTTATAATAAAAATAGATAGTAATAGATAAATCTAATGTTTATTATATGTTTTTTTTTATGCATTAAGTAAAGGGGAGAGAGAAAGGCCCAAGGGCCACGGCCTCCCAATCCTCAACTTTTGTTTAAAATTATAAATTGGCATGAGGACCGATTTATTTGTACTGTTGAAAGCTCTTGAACGCAGTCTAGCTCTTGGCAGCGATTTTTGCTGCCAAAACTTGACTTTTGGGCTATTATAGTGGACATAACTGAAATGTAAAATGAGTGGTTTGGGCTCTTCCATTTGTTGGGATCATCTTGGACCCTGGGTTCAGTGTCTCTGTTCCATCTTCTTGCTCAAAACAAAAATGTGTTCAGTATTCATTTGAAATTTGATAAAAAAAAAAAAAAGAGAGAGAGAGTCATATTTTAATTAGTTTTTATATTCAAAACTATTTTAAAAGAAATATAACACAAAATTAAAATTTTGTAAACAGAGATAAAAATAAAAAATGCAAGCAGGGACTAAACGACAGTAGTTTTTGTCCCGTTCAATAAGAAACGGCAACGAAGATGTCCCGCATGTTGTCGTAAGCGCAGGCAGCGAAACCCTGTTGCTGGTACTAGTACTTGGCTTCCTTCGCCAACCTTATCGTGTTCATCTTCTCTCTCAGTCACTGGCACCGCTCGCGAATGGCGAAGGAAGAAGACTCTCCCAACCCGAACGACTCTAAACGAGAGGAAGAAGACCCAAATGCCTCCTCATCCTCCTCTTCGGAAGACTCTGACTCGGACTACGACTCAGATGACTCCTCTTATGAGGGAGGAGATGAAGCTCGGCAAGATGAAGTTCAGCAGGCTCTGGCCTACAGAAGAGCCGGTTCCGGTGAGGGTCTGCCGGAGTCGGAGAACACCCCCGAGGCCAGCTTCAGGGACTTCGCTCAAGTCCTCGATAGCAGACGGGTGAAAAGGATGCAAGAAGAAATGGACTCAGAGTTTGTGTCTGAGGAAAACCCCTTTGACTTTCCCAAAGACCCAGAGAATTGGACGGAAGAGGATTTGAGGGAGCTATGGGCGGATGGTCCCCTGGAAATCTCCGGCACCGGTTGGGACCCGGCTTGGGCGGATGAGGATGAATGGGAGTACGTAATGGATGAGATTGCTGAAGGAAGAAAGCCACCCATTGCGCCGTTCTATCTGCCATACCGGAAGCACTATCCGGTCATACCCGATAACAATTTTGATGTAGCCAACCCCAAAGCGGTAGTTGAAGAATTGGATAGGATTGAGGAATTCCTCAAATGGGTCAGCTACATTTTCGCCGATGGCAGCTCGTATGTATAAATACTACTGCTAGTGCATTTGAATTTTGTCATTTAACTTCCTTTGAATGGTAGCTTGTAATGTATGCTTTGTTATGTTTGGAACTTAATATTCGTGTTTTTGTTTATGGTTCTGCTTGGTTTATGTGGCATCTCGTGTGTTTACCATTTGTTATAGGTAGATGTACTTTTGATAAAGCTGAATTTATAAATCAATTTTAGTTAGTTAGTTAGATTTTTCTGTTGTAGTTTAGTTACAGCAGCTTAGTGTAATGTACTTGTATAAATAGACTCTAGGGTCTGTTACATTGAATAAGATTCACTTTTACACTCAACTCAGATACTCAATACTGTTTGTGATCACTGGGTATCAATTTAGTCCTTGTGTGGTTAGTCATATTACTGACTTTTTGATTTTGCAACAATGGAATTATCTATATTCTAAAGCCAAATACTTTAGGAAGCTTATTAATTGGTCCGGTAACTTTTCAAATGGTAGGTTGTATGTGCTGGAATTTGAATGTTTCTTGTGAAATTTTCATATTTGGACTGCTCTTTCCTGTATGATGCCATTACGAAGTCTTTAAACTCAAAGTCGATAATTGGGGAACCGGGAACCCTCTAGGATTAAGAAGGTTTTCCAGTGGCTGAGTTACAATCTTGATTTGATGCTGTGCATTCATAATCCGTGAGTTGTGTTCATCATTGTTTTGCAAATTCTCTGTTTAGATATTTTTTTGTTATTGTTATTTTGATATTTCCCTATTGCAAACTTTTGACCCCAGAATATTCTTTTTCTTCAAGGTATGAAGGCACCGTTTGGGATGACTATGCTCATGGAAAAGGTGTTTATGTTTCTGAAGATGGACTGATCAGGTTAGTCAAACTAAAACAACATAGAATGAAATATAAAGAATTTATTCAAGCAATAAGCACACTATATAACAGGAAAAAACAGGAAATTTTTTAGAATAATACTGCAACCATGGTCTGTCTGACAAAAATATCCAAAATGCAAATGTCTTCGATGATAAGAGCCACCTTATATATATATATATATATATATATATATATATCTTGTTTGTTAGTTACACACAGGAGAGCTGGACTAACAAATTCATTAGCCACTGTAGAACACTTTTTTATTAAATTTTTAAGCATATGCTGCCATGCCCCTTTATGGAAAATCCCTTTGGGCTTGAAGCATGGACAAACCGTTGACCCACCCTTGCCTTGTACTGAAATTTAATGGAGCAACAATGATCAAGCTCTTGACTTTTGAAGAGGTTTTGATACTATGTCAATAAACTAATTATCACACATTGAGAAACTTAGTTAGAGAGGGACAGGGGGAGCAAGTGTTGAAATTGACAATAACATTAATATAAATGTGTTGTATTCTACGTATAACTTGAATAGATTTTGCTATTAGCCATTGCATTAAAAATATTTTTCCAATTGCCTGGACTACCATAAAAAAGTGACAAAACTTTAACTTAGACAAACTCTTAGTTCCATAACTATATTTCTACTGGCAATAACAGATTTTACAAAATTAATTATACATAATGAGAGGCATCATTTTTTTAATTGAATGTATACTTGTTACTTGTTAGCTAATTATTTCAACTAGTGTCAGTATCTACTTGTCTTCCCCCATAACATGTATCAGCTCATCATTTCTTGATTATCAGTATATCATGCAACTCTTTTTTATGCCATTAATATTTCACAATGTATTTTCTTTTCATAGGTATGAAGGTGAATGGCTTCAAAACAACATGGAGGGTCACGGTGTAGTTGAAGTTGATATACCCGATATAGAACCTGCTCCTGGGTCCAAGTATGTACCTTATTCAGAAATGCTCCCATACCTTATGTGTCAATGAAGTCTAAGATTGTGTCACAGTTTGAATGTACATTCAATTTCTTGTAAACAAACTGGGTTGCTTTTGTCCATGCCCTCAGGCTTGAAGCAAAGATGCGTGCTGAAGGGAAGATAATATCAAGGGATTTTATGTCCCCAGAAGACAGAGAATGGCTTGAGATGGATATTGAAGATAGTTTTCGTCTTGCTGATGGGAACTATGAAATCCCTTTTTATGAGAATGATGAATGGGTTAAACAATTTGGAAGAAAGCCGTAAGTTTAATTATTCATCTCTTTGTTGCCTTGTCTGTATTAAAGTCACTATCTTTTATCTTTGTGGAAAGTGAGACATTGCAACTCCTCACACAACAGCACACTTCATTGCATTGTCTTTTCGTATCTCTCTCTGGTACTTTTTTTTTTGGTATTACTATCTGGTATATTATTACTGGTTTAAAAAAGGTTTTATATTTTTATGCCAGGGAGAAAGGTCGCTACCGTTATGCTGGTCAGTGGAAGCATGGGAGAATGCATGGATGTGGTGTATATGAAATTAATGAGCGTACCATATATGTAGGTGCATAAAATAGACCAGTTTTTTGAACTCAACTTACTAAGTTCAATCAACCTCTATTTTGCTTTGCAAATTTTATAAAAATGGGGAGAGAAAGCTGGACTTTGGAGATGAAAAATAATTGCGCAAACATATGATTTGCTTTAGCTTCTTGGGGAGTGTCCTACATTCCTTATGATTATTGAGACCCTTATTTTTTGTTCTAGATACTGCAATTTTGAGTTTAAGGTTTACTATCTGCCTTATTAGGTTGAACCTTGTAACTAGATGCCAAGGGTGGAAAATGCAAGGCAAGTCAACATACGGGATAATGGCATTAACCTTATGCTTGAACCATGTAAAAAACATTTTTTCTTGCATAGTTACATAATCTGTGTGCATGCAGGGTAGATTCTATTTTGGAGAATTGTTGGATGATCTTGAGGGCTGTGATGACGAAACTTCAGGGGTATTAAATACTCTCTTCAAAAAAATTTTTCCATCCCTGCAATAAAAAAGATATTAGGAGCCACGATTATATCTCATTCTCGCTGCATTTTGTGATTTTTGTCACTTTCAGCTGCATGCTGGTATAGCAGAAGTGGCTGCTGCAAAGGCTCGCATGTTTGTGAACAAGCCAGATGGAAGTAATTTCCTCTTTAAAACTTATCTTATACTGAAAACCTTATATTCATATATTTTTTCTGTCTTTCGGTTAGTCCTTTTATTTGATTGCTGGATTTGTTGATTAGCAAATATGTTTTATGGATTTAGTTATAACCATATAAAGGTTCATGTTCTGATATGTGTTGTCTTCTTTTTCCTCCTCCTCACAATGTCCATTTAGACTTTTCTAAACCAGTTAAGAACATTCATAGCCGTAGTTCTTTCCAAGTTTGTGGCTTTGACTCATAATATATAGACCAGTTGGAACATCACATCACAAATTTGTACATGATTGGATTCACCTCTCTGCCCTTTGACAATTATCTCATCAAGTAAAGACGGTTTAGAATGCATGTTGATTCTTGGTATACTAGTAGAGTCTTTCTCCATTTGTTTTGACTAGAGTATATAACTCTCTAACTGGACCCTTTTTATGGTTGAAATTTTTATATGTGCTATTTTGGAATGAAAATAAAAATAAAATAAAAATATTCTTTTTTCCTTTCCTGATTGGTGCCATGCTGATCTTTTTGTGTCTTCTTAGTTGTTACTTCTCATTCAATACTTTGTCTGCACAGTGGTTAGAGAAGAGAGAGGTCCATATAGTGATCCTCAGCATCCCTACTTTTATGAAGAAGATGATGTGTGGATGGCGCCAGGCTTCATTAATCAGTTTTATGAAGTAAGGCTCAGTGGCAAAGTTTAATCCTAATACATTGCTTATTTTCATTTTATGCAAGGAAATGAAACGTGGATGTTATTCTATGGCAGGTTCCTGATTACTGGAAAACATATGTGCATGAAGTAGATCAGGAAAGAGAAATGTGGTTGAACTCCTTCTATAAAGCTCCTCTTAGGATACCCATGCCAGCTGAGCTTGAGTACTGGTGGTCAAAAGGTATTTATTCTTTCTATTTTTGTGTGTGAACAAGTACATAGTAGGTGTGATCTTTATCATCCCCTCCCCTCTGTTAATGAAAATGTAGAGTTTTCCATTAATTCATCCTACAAATGCTTGATCAGATGAGAATCATACTCCTGAATTTATCCTTATTAACAAGGAACCAGAGCCTGATCCTGAAGATCCATCAAGGCTTATATATACTGAGAATCCTCTCATCCTCCACACACCAACTGGAGATCTTATCAATTATGTTGAGGATGAAAAAGATGGGATACGTTTATTCTGGCAACCACCTTTGAACAAGGGCGAGGATGTGGACCCAGAGAAGGTCGAATTCCTTCCCCTTGGTTATGATGAGTTTTTTGGACGAGTTACGAAGGAAAAAGAGGAGAGCATATGGATGCATCTTGTACTGGCAGTGGAAAATGCATGCAAGCCATTTTTTGATAAACTAGAGAAATGGACTGAAGAGCAGAAGAAAATTAGTGAAATGAAAAAGAAGGCAATTGAGAAAGAACTTGAACTGATAGAAGCTGAATTGTGTCTGGAAGAGGCCATTGAGGATATGGACGAGTTGTTACGGAGAAGAGAGAAAGAAGAGGAAGAGAAGGTGGAAATGGGTTTGCCAGATGAGGATGATATGACTTCTGTAACCAAACAGGATGAAAAAGCTCCTGTAGAGGAGGAAGAAGAAGAGGAAGGGGATGAGGAAGATGAGGATGATGTGGCACAATCAAGTTTTGGGTCTGTTGAGCCGGAACAGACAACAGATAGGCAGAAGGATAAACCTGGGAAATCTCCATTTTCTACATCATCACTTGCATTTGCTTCTAGCAGCCTTATCTCTGGGGTGAGTTATAATTCCTAACTTCCATTTGACGCATGCTTTTCTATATGACTGTCTTACGTGGCTATACTTGATCAAGCTTGTGAAGCCATGATTCCAGTATTCTTGAGTCTTATGCTTTCTCATGTATGTATACCAGGTGCCATTAAATAGTCAGAATTGTACTTTTCCTCCTGCAACATCAAATTAGAATTTTTCTCCTTTTGGACATCATTGAGCAATTTTTAGTGGAGTTTAAGACATTTTTGTGCTTTGGATGTATTATTCTTTGAACAATTTAACAAGATAGCTGATAGGTTATTTGACTTATCTCATTAGATACTGCATAGATGTAAATTTCAACGAGGTCTATTTGCAATTCACTTAGAAGGCTTAAAACCTTTTTCTTTTACCTGTGTTTGTTGTGGACAATCAGGGACTTGAAACTACCCAAGGATTGAAACATCTGGTAACCTTCTCTTGCAAATATTCCTCATAGTTTTACAGTTTTAAAGAGCCAAATGAAGAAAGATCAAGAATAGTTTGATTATGACTCATATTGTTGCAATATAGCTTAAATTACAACCATCAAGTCTGTAGTTTATATTATAGAATTGAAACTTTGAGAAATTTGTACTAATGCTTGATCAAATTCTTGTAATATACTCCACCAGATATTTAGATATATTTCCAAAGTATTGTCTAGGTTTATGGATGTTGCAGATCAATTTCAGGTGTTATAAAGACTCTGAAAAGCTTTGGAAAATGTTTATCCGGTTGGATGAAGTTGAAACTGGGGCAGTACTCCCCTGTCTGTTGCTCACAAATCGTGTACTTGATATTTACCTTACCACATATTTGTTTGTGAAGGCAGCTGAGGTTACTAGTGATTGTGTATTTGCCTGCATTACACTGCCAGGGAGCAACACATTTCCTATTGCTCATCTTAATTCCACTTCATTTCATTGTGTAGAATTAAAACTTGTTTAATTATCAAGTTTGGATTGATCATAGGCAACTTCCTGAATCTTGTGTCTTGTTGATTGGCTTATCAGGTTCCATCCAAGCTGCAACAATCATTTTCATTGTGGAACAAGGGTGGATCAAAACCAGAGTTGATTCCTCCCCTGTGCATGGGTCACTTCAGTAATGTGAAAACAGTTGATTCAGTTAGTTTTCGTCAGGTGATTGGCCATAATGGTAGCTTGAAGGCTGTAGGCCGAACACATGGGAAAGTCAAGGCAATCAGCTATTCAGGGTGGGAAATTTCTTGAGGTGTGCTCCTTGTCTCAGACTCGATCACGATTGTTGGCTACTGCAAATTCCAAAAGCAACTTGAAAAAGCCAAGAGTGAGCGGTGACGCGTGGTTGCATGCAGCACCAGAGAGGGCTTTAGACTGTATATTGTCGTTGCATTCACCAATATATAATTTTGAAGAACATGGGGAGACTGTGCGATGATCCCGTCCATATTTATCCAAATATCCAGAGGTTCACTTCAAATCCGAGTACTTAATTTTTAATTTCAGTTGATTCACTCTGGAGAAAAAAGAGGAAGGAAAAGAAGAGATAGAGAAAGAGGGGTTGGAGGGATTGTTCAATATTCTGAATGCCATTCTTATTGATTTGTAGGCCTTTTTTTGTACCAAAAGAGAACACAAGTTTTTCCGAGGGCAGAGAGACTTGAAAAATTGATACTCTGCTGTAATATTTTGTCATTCAAAGTATGAAAAGCATCTGCTGATTGAATTGTTGAATACTGTTTGCATGCTCATTCTCACGGTGTTTCACTTTTTTACACAACACTAAAATAGTGAAATTCCAAAGGCATAAATCAAAATTTAAACCATGTGGCAACTCAACTGCTGAAGGGCCTGTTCAGGTCTCTGACCTTTCTTCATTCTCTAACCATCTATTTTGAATTATTCAATGCGTGGCAAGTGAATGAATGGTGCCACTTGCCTAATGCAGTGTGTTGCAGGTTTACCACATCTATCAGTTGCTTTCAGTCGTAACTGAGTCGCCAGAAGAGTTAATTGTTTCAAATTGCCCTCACCACAATCATTTTTATGTAATCGTAGCTTTTGCATTTCATGTTGGCTTTCCGTTTGAAAAGTTCGTGTTAAATGGCATAAACTTTTCCTCTTAATGCCATATGCTTCTTTCAGGAAAGAACAGTCAAACTTCTAACGTTTTCAATGGCCTCCAGATACAAGAATAATTGCTTTTCGCCATTAACATCATTGTTTGCAAGTGGCTTATCCATACTTAACAGTGTAGGACACCATGACGTGAAGGACCACTTGTCACATCCAGTACCATTGTTGTTTTTACAAACTCTAAAATACTTACATGTGCATGAATTATACAATAATACAGTTTAACAAATACAAAGTCAATCTCCAGAGACTTTGAATTAAGTTTTAGGTATTGATAAATTTTTCTAATCTATTTGAACAAAAATAATGCAAATTATAAAATAAAAAAATGCAAAAATTAAATGACTCAAAAACAAAAATAAATAAAAAATAAAAATTAAAGAACACAACAGATAAATTAGAAAATTAACCAAATATAAATTGAATAAGAATCAAAATCTATCAAGGTTAATTTTAACATCAACTATGTCAGATATTATTCTGAAATAATTATTTCATGAACATCTAGCGGCTAAGCATGTGTTTACGAAAAATACATCGATTAAGTCCTAAAGATCATAATTAATTATATGCTTTATTTACCTAATCAACAGTAAACTATCAAATCATCAACTATATTCCTATATAGAAATCACAATTGATATCTAACAATTACAGTTAATATTCAGATAGCAAAAATAAACTCAAAGTATGAGAAAAGCATGACTGAACTCATTTGAAACTTTATTCAAACTAACTAATAGGCAAATAAAATAATAAACATTAATATCTCAAAACTGAGTAATAATAATCTAACACAATTTCTGCTAAAACAAACAAGGTTTCATCATCACCTTAGCAAATAAATCTAAAAAAACATATAGGATTTAAAAGATAACACGTCCTTAATCCTTATCCTTTTGTATGGTGTGGTACCCTTTCGTACCATCTTTTGTGTTGTGCCCTAAAGCCCATTGGCTCGTTCCCTCCAAAAAGTTCTCATTGATTTTCTTTTTATAGTCACATTAGTTGTTTCCTTCTTCAAGTAAGTGATCGTAGGCCATAAATCTTCATATCCAAAATAATATATTCACTTAATTATAGGATCTTTTTTAGATTATGTATGTATTCAAAACAAAATTAACATCAAATATACTCCAAATCTTTAATATCACCACCCAATTTGTTCCAAATCTTTTATATCAGTAGCAAATCTATTTTAAATAATTAATATCATACAAGATATCACAATTAATTAAAATCATTATCGTTTAAGAAAGATAATCAATAATATCACAAATCTATTAAAATTAATTTAATTCATGATATAATAAAAACTATTTTTATATGAAAAATATGTAATTTTAGGTTATTATCAATCATGCATCTCCTCGTGCTTGGTCATGTGGCACGGTTAAACAGATTGCCTATTGCCAGTTTTTTTTTTTTTAAGTTTTTCACTCTTATTTAATTAATTTCTATTTTATATTTCTAGTAAAGCATTGGTCTGTTGTTATTCTTGTATTTATCTAAACTTATTATTGGTTATAATTTTTTTTAATTTTAAAAATAAAAACTAATTATTATTTCCATGCACAGATTTATACAAAATTTAAATTATTTAAAGGATAATTTAAAGTAATTCTAATTTTTTTATTAAAAATTTGAAGAAGTGAAATATGGAAATATAGTTTCATTTGGATTTGTCAGAATACAATGTATTTATTTCTTATTCATGAGAAAAAATTTAGGAGGACATTATATGATAATAGTAATTTCATCTAAATTGTTTAATTTAATGTACCTTATCTAATAATATTTATTAAACTAATTTTAATTGTATTAGATTACTATTCAATGTATCTTATTTAATAGCATTATATTTAAGTCAATTTTATTATCCATATGGACTATCTTTAATGTTCGTAAGTTCCTAATGATCTCATTATTCCTCCTTTGCCATATCTTTGTTTTTTTTTTTTGTGAACAATTTTTTATCTTGCACTTCTTCTTTTTTTTTTCATAAATTCAAGCTAGTCAATGACAAAATTTTTTGGAGGACAAATATAATGAAGCTTATATTTTAAAAAGATCAAAAAAAAGTTTACTCTTAAAAATATAAAATAAAAATTAATTAAATAAGAGTCAGAATAGACCACAAAAAGTGCCAAATAGATGCTCCAAGGTGAGTTACCCAAACCCCATGTTCTAGGAGTGATGCCTCATCCAATAAATCTAATTAAGACGACACTATATTAAGAACTAATTAACTTTAAGTTTTAGATTGTTAGGTAAAAATCTAAGAAAAAAATGCACAAGCTTATTTATTTTGTTATTTTTTATTACAAAAAAGGGTGGCATCAATAATTAAATTTTTAATCACTTGGAAGTAAAATCTTTAATGTTACTAAAAGCTTAAGATTTTTAGGAGGGTTGATGATCTACACAATATGGCAACTAATAAAGGTTGAGCTTAAATTAAAGATTTCTAATACTGGATATTTTTAATCTTTAGAGAGCTAGCAATTTAGGAGAGGGGGGGATTTGAACTGATTCCTCATCTTTGGTTTTTTAATGACATATAATTTTTAACAAATTTATACTAAAAAAATATTAGATTTTTTTTTTAAATTTAACAAAAAGTAAAAGTGGATTCAATTAAAATGAATGAGTTATGCAAAAATTGAAATTTTGATTGACAATGGTCTAAAAAAGTAATGCCTTTAAACCTAGAAAAAAAATTAAAAATGTTAAATGAATAAATTTTCATTCAATTTTTACATCATATTTTGAGTCTAATCATTATTTTTCTCTTCAATCTGTTAAGAATTTAAAAAATATGTTAGGCAGCCACAACTTCCCGATCATTACGAGACTCTGCACACCAAAACATATATAAATTAACGATAACTAGACATGATTCACAGCAAAGAAAAAAAAAAGGAGAACATGACATGAGATATGACATTTTTTTTTGTGTGTATTGTATGACATGTTTTCTAACAAGACATTATAATAAAAGATAAATGCTTAACCTTCTTTTTACATTTATTTATAAGCAGAGTGATGAAAGCTGAGAAGATATTTGGTGCATGAATAGAGAAGAGAATCCAATATATGAGGGAAGCGAATAAATAATTGTCTTACACTTCATAATGGAATGACCTTTCTTTTTGTTTTTTGGTGGCTGAATAATGGAACGACTGCGAAGCCACAGATTGCCAATTCACGAGCCATTAATCATTATGCTTTCTATCTAATCTTTCACCGAATCCCATAACTGCTTTGTGGGTTTTCATTAGAGCGCATGGAGTGACTCTCCCCGTAGTGGGAAAAGATATTTACTCAATATTAATTAAATATTATCATAACTAATATATAAATAAAGTGCAAGATCGAATTATTACATATTTAAAACTGATGAGCTACGATAGAATAATTGCGCTGAAAAAGACAGAATTACCTATTGGAATATTCTATCTCAATTGACAAAATCGTAAATCCGATCTTGTCTTTTACTAAGGAAAAACTTTTAAAAAAATTTTATTATGTAATTTGCACTCATAGACAAATTAGAATAAGATATATTAATAAACCAATATAGTACATGTTAAAATTTACATTACCCGAAAAGCTAATGTGCTAATGATATTATTCACCTTCAGTTAATGAGACCACTTTTTTATATCGTGGCAATTACCGAAGAGGTAGGGTTGCGCTGATTCTTTCTCCCAAAAAGTTTTGCATAGATTGAGGAAGGTACCGTGTACCAAGGGACAAAATGTTCCCAACTTGGAAAACACTTTCCCTCTCGCGGGTGCACTTATTCGTTTGATTATTTTGGTGGGGCATTGTGGCAGCCCAACCTGCTTTGTCTCATTTATGACTGTCCTTACAACTCTTGAAAAAGTTATCATCCTTTGTTTGTTACCATCCTATCCCTAACCACAGGCATCATGTCTAAAGCATTGCCCAAAAGTCCTTGTGAATAAACCAATTCATCAGAGATAAACATTGAAATATTGAATACAAATCAGGTTTAATTAGGTATTTCTGTCTCACCTGCAAGTGAGAATCCTGAGTTTCAATCCCTGCCGAACCTTATCTCCTTCAATCAAATAAATAATTTGAGTGACAAATACGTCACTACTCACAGAAGCTTAATTTTTTTATCAATTGCGTTAACTATTTTGCACAAGGAATCTGGTCAGCTAGTGATCGCTAGTGATCACTAGTGAGGCTCTGACTGTGCAAGCCAACGTTGATCGTTGAATCTTCCCCACAAGGATGATACCTAACGTAACCCACTGTTTTCAAGAGTTCGAAATGCAGACAGAGAAACCTGTATCCACATGCAATGACAGACACTGGCAAATGGCCAAATCAAAACCACAAGCTTGTCGTTACCCCCAATGCCCCCAACTTGTTCAATGCACGTCAATTATATGACAATTCAAAAAAAAAAAAAAAAAACGGCTGCTATAGCTGCAAAGTAATGTTCAACGTTCAACTACGAGCACATATGTTTTGGACTGGAGCATGGTGTTATAGACACAGACAATTGCACTTTGTGTGATGTCTCTTTCTCTTTCCTCTCCCATGCCTTTGCTTTGCCCGAGAGTACAGCCTCACCTCCACCACACTTCCACTTGCGTGTCCATTATTTGATTGACGCCGCCCCCGTTCTGGACCAGTTCGTCGCAATTTTAGTTGTTGCCTACCCTGGAAGATACAAATTAGGATACAGGCTAAAGTTAATCATCGTGGGCACATCAACAAATAAATGACAATGGCTACCCCTTCAAATCCATTAGATTGATTCCTCAGTAACGTATCTCTTTTAACACTTCCCAATTTTTTTATTAGGTTGGTGATGTAAAAGTAAACTATGTTTAGAGTTATGGCTTAATTTTTTAGAATTACATATTATGGTAAAAATTATATTATTATTATTTTTAACCTAAAGATAGTAGGTTTATGTTTAGAATTATGGTTTAATTTTTAAGAGTTAAATCTCATAAAAAAAATTTATACTATTATCGCTTTCAATCCAAAAAAATTAATCTTATATCTAGAATTGCGGTTCAAGAGTCGTATCTCACGAAAAAGACTATACTATTGTCACTTTCAACTCAAAGAAATTAAGTTTATGAAATAGTTTAAATAAATCAAATCTTATTAAAATAATTCACAAAAAAACTAATTAAGCAACTCTATTGTAAGACATTGCACCAGTTTTTTTACTTGCCTATTTAAAGCTAATTAATTTTTTTACAAATTTAATAAATTTAAAATTAACTTTTTTAATTTTAAAAATTATTAATTTTCTAATAAGAAATTGTCAAACAAATACAAAAAATCTCATTATATTCTTGTTTTATAACATAGATCTCTATTATATCTATAGCTTTAATATAATTGTGTACAGATAAGAAAATACATAAACAAAATATAATTTTAAAAACAAAATTATTGAAATATAATTTTATCAGATTTTAGAAATATCAACGTAGTTTATTCTTTATTTTATTTTACTCGCCCTCTTACTGCTAATTAGAAGCAGCCCAACATGAAACGTAAACAACCCCACCTAAATTCCCAGACAAGGATACCGCATCCCCGAATGGCGCCGAATTATAATTGTATGGTAACATGACGCATGCAATGAATATTATCTCCTAATCTTTGGTGAAAAAAAGAGAAGCTTATCATAATCATAGTCAATTTTGTTACGAAGCCTAGATTCTCTGTATCTTGCATCACATCACGCAATATAATTACTTGGAGCCTAGTGAAATTTATCTAAAATTTTACTAAAATAATCATGATTTGAATTGTAAACAAATATCAATATATATATTGCTTTTCAAGTAATGTTGTTATACACTCATTTCATAAAGTTATTAACAAATAGATGAAATAATTGATCTACCTGTATTTAATTAAGTTTGAATAATTTTACTAAAATTTTTCTTATAAAATTCAAATTAATCATATAAATATTTACATATAATTTACAAAAGGAGTTCATGCATTTAGCATCTTAATTCTTAAGTTTATATATATATATATATATATATATATAATTTTTACATAATTGCATAAGACTATAAGTGACTTTCCATGTGAGTATAAATAATTTTATTGCATTTTTTGCTGTCAAATGAAATAGAATCACATGTACAATGTACAATTATATAATAGAATGATTGTTTGTCTATAATCAAAATACCATATATTATTAAAAAATGACAAATAGTGAATTAATTAATTAATATTAATATAATAGATTTATAGCATCCAATTATAGGAAAAAATTATAATATCGGTAGCAATAATCTATAACTTGGCAAGAAATAAAACCATAAAATGAATTCAAGGGAAGGAGGTGGGTGGGTGAATTGAAGAGAGGAAGGTATGTATCAGTGTCACCTACAAAGCCATTACTGAGTTTGGTTCATGCCGGGAGGAACTTAAGCGGTAAAATTAAAGAAATTCTTAAATAGGTAGATATTTACATAAATATTAAAATTAACATTAAACATAATAAAGTTTTGTAATCATGTTTTATAAATATATTTATCTTTAAAAGTTAATTATATATGTTAATATTAATTAGAGGGTTCATATAATCATATCCTTATTTAAGAAATTTTTGGTAAAATTTATAAAACAAGCTTATCATTTCTCGTATTGAGCATTTGGTACTCCCTAGCTAGCTTCGTGGTTTTTCCTTTTCGGGAAACGACTCCCTTATTCCGGAACGACAAAGAGAACTTCGAAGTTTGAACTTGCAGTGCCACGAATTTGTGAAATAAAACGAAGCCCATGAACCGTAGGGTAAAGCGAGGACTGAATTGAGATTTGAGGAGCAGTGACTCCGTGTCTGGCACCAGTGAATTTACAGAGGACAAAACAAAGACGCGAGACAATACAAACCAAACCACCCCCTTTTGAGCTATCTCCACGAAGCTTCCTAATTTTCGCACGTGCCTTCGGTTCAGCACTCAGCAGTACTGCTCCTCTACACAAAGTCTCACTGTCTCTACCTCAACTTAACCTCCACGTGTCCTCGTCCACATCAACGAAGCAAAATCCGCTTTACTCTTTATCCCGAAACTCAATGGTGCCCCCACACGTGTCCACCCGACATCTTCTTTTCTCGAGCTCTCGGCCTCCCAAATCCCGATTCCCAGTCACGCGGCTCTCCGCGAAACCCTCACGAAACCTTCCTTGACCGGCTATACCCAGTTAAACTTTTTTTTCTTAAAAAAAAATCATCAGTTTTCTTTTTCGGCGTATAAATTCCCAGGGAGGGTGGTAGCTTTTCTTCTCCAAAACCTTCCAATCATCTCATCTGGCGCGTCTGGCGTGGCCCGGCTTATTTACGGTTATACCCTTCTGGTTATGATAGCTCGCGGCCGGCGTGAGCCACAGAGCCGAAGCTCTTCTCCAGCTCTCGGCTTCCCCCGCCTCAGATATGTCAGGTACCGCCGATTGAGGTAGAAATTGGTGCAGCCCAGCCCAACGCCGTGGAAGTCCTAGAATTTCAACTCTGTCTCCTTTCTTCTCTGTGCATATTTTCTTCCTTTTTTTCCTAGCCTGTAATCCAATACAGGCACTTCCATGCCAAGCACCAAGAGCCACAGGAACGCCCAGATCGACACGCACCGGAGGGGAAGGTTGGGGGAGAAATCTTCGTCTTTCCACGGCCAGATCGCTGCGTCACCATCCACCATGTCCGCAGCCCAAATTCGCCGGCCTAAGACCGTGCCGGACCTTCTCTCCTACAGAAAACATGCCTTAACCGCGCCGGAGGGTCTGCCGAGACAACCGCCCAAGTTGCTGCTGAAGGTCACGATGATGGGAAGCCTGGGGCCCGTGCAGGTGGTGATGAGGCCGGAGTCCACGGTGGGCGATTTGGCGGCGGCGGCGGTGCGTCAGTACGTGAAGGAAGGTCGCCGCCCGATCTTGCCGGCCAACGACCCCGCCGATTTCGACCTCCATTATTCCCAGTTTAGCTTAGAAAGTGAGCCTCACCCCGATCTCCATAATTATTAATCAGTCATTGGATTTTCTGATTTTTTCTGTTTATTAATTTATTGTTACGAAAACGAGAGCGATGATTGATTGGAGGGAAATTGATTTGGTTTCGTGGCGTGGACTGTGCAGGTTTGGATAGGGAGGAGAAGCTGATCGAACTTGGATCTAGAAACTTCTTTCTGTGCCGGAGAAAGACTAGCGCCGTGGAAGGTGGCGCTAGCAATAGCAGGGACGGTGGCGTAACGACACCGTTTGCGTCGTGTTCTAAGGAGGCCGAAAAAGTCAGGGAGGGCGGAGGCGGCGGCGGCTTTGCATGGCAGAAGCTCATGCATTTCTTGCTGTGACAAATTAATGAATGAATAATGATGTGATTGGTTGGTTGGCGCTGCCGGCCACATGCTTCGTTCAATTATTTGTTTTTTTTTTTTTGGCCTTTTTCTTCAGAATGAATTAATGGCCGGTTACTTGTAAAATAGCTAGGTCGGCCAAGTAGCGAGTTTTTAGATTTGTGAGCATTCAAAGCATAACAGTAAAATTGCATGTGTGATTTTCAAACACATATCTCAGAGCTCTCTGCTCCAATTTTTGTTTCCTATGATTTATTATATATGTCGATTGGTTAATTTAAATAAAAAAAAATTACTTTGTCAAGGTTTCATTTAGTTGGTAAAAATTTATGGACTTTTGTTTGTATTGTGATTATGATGTGAAATCGTTACCATCAATAGGAGTTAAGCTATGATTGCTTTCTGTTGTAAAATTATAAGAACTTGTTTTGGATGGGAAAACAAAGTCGGACTCTAGAAGCGTGTGCAATACTCATTTTTTTGTCTTAACAAATTAATTAAGTTTTAATTTGATTAAAATTTATTTATTCTATTCCAATTTAAAAAATCATAATTTAATTTAGCTAATAAAAAATGAATAGACAATTAAAAATGTTAATAGTTCACGCATTATACAAATGTACTTATTAAAAGAAGTGGATGTGAAGTTTTCTTGTTAGGTATTATTCGGTCAGGAAATTCATGACAAATCTCTTTTGACTTTAGAAAGTAGTATAATTAAAATTTCTACTTATGATAATATTTTAAATCGTAATATTCACCTCCACTATTAAACTAATTCCACGGGGCTAGTGGACTTAAAGTTTGAGAGTTGCTTATTATTGATGATCTATGCTATTTAAAAATTTGTTTTGTTATAATCATGATTGCAAATCACACCAATATGATAATTAAGTATACACAAATAACTGAATTTTCAACTTCTTTCCTGCATCTTCTCTTCATTCACCAATTCGAATTAAAAAAAAAAAAGATTACCTCACATTTCTTTCCCTCCTAAAATCACTTAAACAAAAGAAAATGAACCTATTTGCCTCTTCTCATATTTTTCATAACTAAAACCACTATTCTGTGTAGTAATTTTCCTCCGATCACGCTTTTATATTGCGAATATATTTGCAGAGCGAAATTGATATATTAAAGGTGAAGAATTTAGAGATGAATGTTTTATAAAAAATTTATCTTTGAATTTTTTATCCTCATTTTTAAAGGAATATATACCAAACTAACACTGAGTATTGTTCCTCAATTATAGTGGTTGACGATAATTCGCTGCACAATTGAAGAAACTAATTCATCGATGTTGATACTTTTAACGGGTATTTTTATAGAGAAATATCTCATTTTGAAATACTGTATGCAACTATTCAGTTGTTCATATTTGTGTTTAACTTATGGCTAGCTTATTTCTTTTTTATAGGGATTACTCACGTATTCACTTTCATTTTAATTAACATTTAATTTAAATTTCTTTCTGAAGGCGTTTTTCAAGTATTTAGTCCAGTGAGTTAGTGATAGAGGACTCTTATTTTCTATATATATATATATATATATATAGGCTTAACTAAATAGTTAGTCAGTACTTTATTATATAATGAAGATAGTTACAATAAATAAAGGATAAGATAACAAGATAAGATAAGATTTCTAAAATATTAATCCTAACTTATTCATAAATTAAAAATAAACTAATGATAAAAATAATCATTTATCATATAATTCTTGCTCTTGTCATATGTGGTGATCTCGCGATAGTATTGGAATGCCAACGGGCTCTTAGCTCCAATTTGACACAATGGTGGGGTAAGACTGATCATGGGTTTAAGTCAACCTGACTCAATCTAATAGAATATTTTTGAGTTGAATCGTATATTCAGGTCGAGTTAGGTAGAAAATAAATGAATCTAATATTAATCGATTCAAGTAGTAGGTTTAGACTTTTGTAACCCGATGACCTGATATCCAATTTAATTACCATTTTTGTTATTAAAATTTACTATTTTACATATCTCTTAGACATTAAAAAGGTGTTATCTATTATTTTGAGTTTGATTTTATGATAAACAATAATTTTTTAAGTATGCATCTTCAAGCATTATTGTAAAAAAAAAATTATAAATTTTTTTTATATATGTTAAAAAGAAAAAAAATAAAATGTATAACCTAATAACCTAAATCAAACCGACTTGATTGGTCATTTTCAGGTTAGTTTGGTTTAAGTCAAGATGAATGAAATTTTTTTATGAATTCAATCCAACCTAATCCAAACTTAAAAAATTTGGTTAGATTTATTGTTATCTATAATATAATCTAATTCGACTCTTGTGTAAACCTAAATAGTAAAGTACCTACAAGACTCTTGGACGATATATATATATATATATATATATATATATACAGTGGTGCCCATGAAAAATAAGAAGTGTAATTTGGCTGGAGAATAAAACTGACCTGGGCTCTGTTTACCTATCTAATTATATGGGGGGAGAGAATCTATTCGTCATCTTTGGCCTGCCATGGATGAGAATTCCGTTATTAGGCATTTTGCTCCCTCAATTCCAGGTGTCCTTTGCACAACGTGCGTAGCTTCCAGAATCTTGACAGTGGGCTGGATGTTTAGCTAAATCGGATTAAGGTCGAATTTCTTAGGCCCTGGGCTCACTCCATATTACGGTGTGTGTATATATACATACATACATACATATATATATATGACATTGATACGTTAGTATTGTTAATTAGCTTGGGCAAGAACTTTGTACCAAATGACATAATTGCTTGCTCGATAAAGTGAGTTTCTTACGTAGTTGTTGATGCAAGTTTGAATGGCTTTTGATAAGTGTTCTTCATTTCTTTTTTTAAGCGAAAAGATATTTATAAAAGCTTTAAAAAAAAAATTGCTTTCAGCTTTTCGTTAGAAAGCTAAAATTATTAAATCTTCTCGAAGAAAATTTTGTTTCTTTCTTTGGAAGAAAAGTTTCTCCATCCCAAAGCTAGCTTCACCGAATAGACTTGTCAAATGAGTTAACTGGGAATTCTTTCACGAGAAAAAAACAACTTATTTTAGATTGAATAAGACATTTCCACAAACTCATCCGAAACATAAAATTTTTTTTGATAACTGCTACAAGCAAACAAAAAAGAAAAGAGTGCACCAAGCCAATAGTCAAATCTATGACAACTTATATAGATTATTTTCTTTCCTTCTTAATTTGTTGGTTCCGCGTATTTCAAAAATCCTTATGGTATAATGATCTAAAGAACCTGGGTTAGAGAGTTCTAGATGTTACGGGCGAATTTGGCAGAGGATTGAAAATCATTCTGTACCTTTTTTTATAAGAGGGTTAAGGAGAAGCACTTGAAATATTGGAGTGACGCAATTTTGATTCTACACTTTTTTTTAATCTCAATTTTAAGATGAGAAATATTTGGTTAACTATACTTATTTCTAGAAATTTGTTGCATAATTTTTAGAATACCCCTAATGTATATCAAACAATCCATACTATAATATATTACACTTGTTACAAGATCTTATTCATTCAAATCATAAACTATCAAAGAAGTAGTGTGTGCTTTTATAATTGTAGTGGTGAAGAATATAAAAAAAAATCATATTAGCACTCATCAGTGAAAGAAAATTTTTTTGATGGCAATGTCATTTTCAATTGAAAAAAAAATCACACTCCAAGAAAAAATTAACAAAACAATATCTTATGAAGAGAAAATTTTAACTTATACAATAATGTTGAAAAGAGAGAAAAATTGATGGAGAATGAATTGAGAGAACAGACTTCCATAAAGCTATGCTGAAAAGTGAGATAAAAATAGATAAGTGGGATAAGAATAAATGAGTTATCAATAGAAAAAAAAGGAACTGAAATTGATTAGTTATAAGGGTGGATATTTTAGATATTTTTATTTATTTTTTATTCCTAAGTCATAGAAAAATAACTTACTCAACCTCTCTCATAAGAATAAAACGTGAGCAGAAGGTGAAAATGTGACTCTCTTAAAAATTTAAAATATTCAAGAGTATTATTTTAAAATTTATAACAAATATAACAATATTTTAGGATGCATGGAAATCTTTAAAATATTTTTAAGAATTTTTAAATTTACCTTGAAACAAACATACCCTTATGATTCACATAATAATATTGTCTACCAAAATAACATATGCTTCTTTGTCTCTAAATTTATACATACAAAACAACATTAATCAAATTAATACTCTCCAATATCATTCTCCGCATTCTTTTTTGTCTATCTTTATTTTCACTTTGTTCTTAACAACTTTGGAATGATATATAAATAAACAATATTTATCCTTATCCCTTATTCCTTGACCCCAAAAAAGATCCATATACGAGGGTAGTAACTAAAGGATAATGGAAACACACATTCACACGAGAACAAAACCCCCAAAAAAAAAAGACGAAGAAGAATAAGAAGGAAATAAAATATTTTAAAAAAGAAAAACCAGGAAAATGCAAACCGGTAGAATTTCACCGACGAAGAGCTGAACTTAAAGCCCACCCAAAATATCCCATCTTTGTAGGCCCAATTGTTGGTGAGTTGCAAGTATCTGAATCCAGGCCGAATTTTGACCCAAATGGAGTTCAAAGAAAAAATAAAGAGGGCCCAATAACTTAGGATCGAAACGGTGATTATATTATAAATTAAAAAAAGAAGAAGAAGAAAAAAAAAATTACAAGCGGAAGAGGAGGGGGAGAGACGAAAGGAGCGGTGAGAGGCCCAGAGCTCGAAAAACCCTAAAAGACCCTTTATTCACTAGTTATTGATTTAATATAAAAACCCTTGAAACCCCGTCGTCACTCCGCATCGTCTCCGTCTCACTCGTAGCTCGCTGTCGCTCCCAAAACCCTATTCTCCTATTTTTCTCTGTTCCTCCAATGGAGTTTTGGGGTAACCTTCTCTATTTTTTCCCTCTAATTTTCTTGTCTGTCTTCTCTTGTCAATGATGATTACTTGGTTCTTTTTTTTTTTTTAAATATACATATTCAAATACAATTGGTTTTTCTTCATTTAATTTTTATCTCATCTCAAAGTGAAGAGCTCGAGCGGCTCCTCATCAGTAGGCATTGTTTTATTATTGTCTGTTGTTGTTTACTTCGTCCTCATCTTTTCGGTTAAAAAGTGTTCCTTTATTTGTTGCATTGGTCTTGCCTATCGGATAGTTTGTGGTTTTTGTTTTTTTTTTTTTTTTACGGAATCTATTTTATGTAATTTTTATTAGGAATGCGATTGGATTTATTAGAATAAACCCCCTTTCTATGGGGTTTCTATTGTTGATACCTCCTAGTTGGTTAGTGTTCCCTTTTCGGTAACCCTCTCAATTAGACACAGCATGCTTATTAATCCTTGTGCAGGAAACATTATTCAACCTCTTTTTTGTGCAAGAAAATTCTTAAGGAAAAATTGAAGTCATTAATATGTATCACTCTCTAGCTTCATTCTTCAAAAAGACTTAGTCATACTTCACGGATTATTCTTAGATTAGATTTAATGTTAAATGTGCTTTATTTTCATTGGTGAATTTTTATTGCACCGTCATCTTATATGTTGGTTTGAAATTTAGGTGTTGAGGTTAAGGTTGGGGAGGTTGTTAAAGTAGACCCAATGGAATTTGAGGCATGCATACACCTTTCTCAGGTTAGAATTTTGTGGTTGTTCTATTCTACATTATTAATACCTTAAACAAAATCTCTAACGTGTTGCCTTGTAGGCTGCTCTTGGTGAGGCAAAGAAAGACAAAGCAAGTGAACCTGTGGTTCTTTACTTGAAAGTTGGTGACCAGAAGTTTGTTTTGGGAACCCTTTCTAGAGAGAATATTCCTCAAGTACCTCTTGAATTAGTTATAGAAAAGGAGTTTGAGCTTTCTCACAATTCAAAAAATGCGAGTGTCTATTTCTGTGGATACAAAGCATTTTTTAATGAAGAAGAAGAAGAATATCCTTGACACTCCTGATTTATTATAAATTGTTTTAGTTTAATTTTTTTACATTTGATTATTTTAAAATCAATATCTTAATATTACAAATGTCTGTGGACCTCTTATTCATATCATTATAGGCTTGAGTGATTTTCTTCTTGTAAGTTTTGTATGGCTGTGAACCAAAAATTGTTGACTGCTCATCCTAATAACCCAGTAGCTTAATTACGTATCTGATGCGAACTGGAAAATACTAGTATTATTTATCACACAAAATGGAGCCAAGCTCCTTACAACAGAGGATGATGCCTCTGGATTACACACTAAAACAGAAATAACAATGGAAAAGATACCCGGGACTACCTCTCAGCAGCCCCCAACCTTGGCCAAAGTCCACCCAAAACCTTACTCCCATTCTCTGATGCCCCCTCTCTCCTACGTCTCTCCATATATGTATCTCTCTCTATTCCTCCTCCCCATTCCCCTACTGCCAGCTGTCCATTTATCCTTTCCGCCACTCAGCAGGTGCCAACTGTCCAGCCCTTCTATTTTTCTAAAATATATTCGGCTAAAGTCCATCAGTATCACTGCTTCATCTTTCATGTTTCCTTCCTTAACTATTGATCTGTTTCCGGTGGCACGAGTGACGATGACTTTTCTGGTGAGGCTCAATATTTTCTCTCAAACTTTTATCACAACATTTTGATTAAGTTGGTTGCTCAAACATTGTTGCTTTTTGTATGACTTGGGCAGATAGTGACGAGGATCTCGCATTGTTGAATACAGATAATGGTAGATGCTTCCTCTTAATCGGAAATTTATTGTTAGCTGTGCATATTCTACATGGTTAACTAATTATCTTATTTTAGTAAAATCTGAGACAAAAGCTGAAGATGCAAAGGTTTCTCAATCTAAAAAGCCTGTTGCCAAGGTTAGTGCATCAGAAAAACAAGTCAAGCTTATTGATCCAAAGAAAGATGAAGAGGAGGGATCTGATGACGAATCTGATGATGAAGATGAATTTGGAAGTTCTGATGATGAGGTATTTACGGCACTTTGGGTTTAACTAACATTTTGCTGTAGTTTGTTTTTTCTTGTATGTGGGAGATGTCAATATGCATTTTCTGTAATGCAATATGCACAAAATGTTGAAATGAGATACTTTTGTTAAAGATCATTTTGTGGTGGTTTTATTTTTAGTTGGGAGTCTTTTTAGTAAATTTAAACATTGGTTTTGGTGTTCAATGAGAAGAATGTCTTGATTATGCTTGCTGGTGTTCAAGGATCTTTTTTGTTGTAACTTTCCACCATTGATCATTGTAGATGGATGCTGATAGTGATAGTGATGAGGAGAGTGAGAGTGATGAAGATGATGAAGATACCCCTCGCAAGAAGGTAACTGATTTTTTTATTTTCTTTTTTGTTATGTTGTCATAAGCATAAGACCTCTTATGGTTATGATTGCATGATGAGACTTTACAAGATCTTATTCATGACTTTATGTTCTGAAGGCGGACCTGAGCAAGAAGAGACCCAATGATTCTGCATCAAAAACTCCAGTTCCAAGCAAGAAAGCTAAGAATGCTACCCCTGAAAAGACTGGTGAGGCTAATCATCTATTGCCGCTTTGTGTTTATCTTAATATTCCCTAGGCTCTTCCGTTTTCATTGATGTCTAATTGGATAACGTGTCAATTTATATGTTTGACTGACACGTGCAAGTGCTTAAGTTAGAGTTTTTTTATTTGTCATTCATTCTCCATATATAACGTTCTAATATGAACCAGTAATATTTGTTTAAATTTGTGTAGATGGTAAGAAAAGTGGACATATAGCAACTCCTCACCCTATGAAGAAGGGTGGAAAGACTCCCAACAGTGAAGCCAAGGACCAGACTCCCAAGTCTGGTGGACAATTCTCTTGCAAAAGTTGTAGCAAGTATGATTTTAACAAAACCTAAAGCGTAGTTTTAAGAAGTTGGATTATGACTGACTTTTTGTTACCTCATCCAGGTCCTTCACCTCTGAAGGTGGTCTGCAACAACACAGTAAGGCTAAGCATGGTGGTCAGTGATATTGCATTTGTTACCTGATTCATGTATTGTTTTTGCCTTGATGTATTACAGTGAGTATGGTAAGGACATTAGGTATCTGTCCTCACTTTTTGGCATAGGTAAACCGTCGATGTGTTAAGCTGAACACTTGTTTTGGAAGTTTTGTTTTAAATTGCTGAGCGCCTTAATATTATTGCTTAAAAGTGCTGCCTTTTAGGTCTCGTGTGTTACCGCCTGTTTATTTTAATTGTTTTTTTTAACTTTTTTTAATATTTATGGTAAAATTGTTTACAATGAAGAACTGAAGAGAGGTGACGTAAATACTCTCTTTTAAAATTGTTATTCCCCACCTCATTTTATAAAATTTAATTTTTCATATTCTATAATTAAGTTAATAGAATTTATTTTCGATAGATATTGTTTACGTCACAATATTTGGTGGTGTTAATTACAAGCTGACCATTTATGTGAAATGGAAACAGATATTAGAATATAGCAACAAGTACAAATTTAATTTGATGAACTTGGGTACTTGGCATATCTTTCGAGCTTTTTTTTGTTCTGCAAGTTCTTTCAAGCCTTCAAGATTGATTAGTGATGTCTATTTAAAATGTTTGTTAACAAAATTACTATAATATCCTTTGATTTTCTTATGGTATCAAATTTAACTAGTCTTTATTATGAATCTATTTTACTTTTATTACCTTATGAAAAGCGAAGTCTTTAATTATGTTTAGTTTTTAATATTAACTTATATATATATATTTTTAATACAATTGATAAAGAATTTTTTTGGAATATAGTAAATTTTCCTAATAATTTTATTTCAAATACTTAATGATTAAAATTTTCTTATACTAATATAATATCCTAATTTAAAGTCATTAAGTTTTTCAAAATTGAGGGAGCTTTCGTAATAATAGTAGTTCAAATTTAATATAATAGGGTTAATTCACACCTAAAAAATATAAGAATGCTCGGATAAGAAAAACAAGGTTGATAAATTATGTTATGCTTTTACTCTTAGAGTAAAATATTTTAATTTTTTTTTATTTATGTATTTTTTTACAAACTTTTTTTTATTTTTAAAATTTATATATATTTCTTAAGTATTTTAAAATATCTATACATATTTTTTAATTACTTACATAAATTTTTTTTATATTTTAAAAATATGCTATATATACCTTTTTCAAGAAGAGAGATTTGCATAAATTTTAAAAGTAGAAGAGTATTTATAAAATAAATAAATAAATAAATAAAAAGTTCAAATAATTTAATCTTAACTTTTAAGATGTGTCTTCACTCAAACAAAGTCATTCAATAAGATTGCATTGACTTCCGTATATATTAACCTGCAAAGTCATTAACATGTCAATATAATTATTTGACAACTATTAATTAATATTTAATCTTTGTTAATTGATAATTGCTTGATTATGTATGCATGGATAATTGTGAAAAAAACCTTTTTTAAAATTTTTTTTGCTAAGTATGGTTTGATATGGACTAGGTGAAAACCATAAACGGGGTCAAGCTCCAGGCCAATTCTTAAACGGAATCGATTGATTAATGAACATAGAACAGTTTTATTTATTTGTTTGTTTATTATTTCTTTCAAAGAAATTACTTGTGGTGACTTAACACTTGATAATTATTAGGTTTTTTCTGCTGTTTTCATTTTCATAAAACTGCTCATATCAATATGAGTAATTTGCTTCGTGAGAATCGTGACACTTGCATTCTCCCCTCCATACTTGTTTTAATGAATCCCGAACATGACCATGTCTACATTTAAAATTATGTTCATAAGATCAGGGAAATTTTTTTTTTTTTTAAATTTTCACTCTTCTCTCAAGTTTCAATACAAAATTTAATTTATTCTTACTTTTTGAAAATAAACTAATAAAAACAAATGGTTAAAAATATGACAAATTGTATTTAATAAGTATTTCCTCTTTGACCGGAAATAAAAAAAAGTATTTCCTCTTTTTCTCTTTTTCCTTGACTAATGTTTTATTCATACTGTCTAGATTCTACATAAATTTCATGCAAAAATCTGGTTTCTTATTGATCTATATTTTTTGGGTAGAAGGTTTCTCATTGATTTTAACCACTATTACTTGCAGTACTTTCTGGTTGGATTTAGATATCATCATACAATAGGAGAGAAAATAAATGAATCCGAGTAACTTCAAATTGTAAAATTTACTTGCTTGATTTGTTTCTCCCGCTAATTTTATCTTGCTAGATGAATTAAACCAATTTCTCTCGTTCCATTCTCTTGCAAAGCAAACATGCAAGTGGGTACTCCCGAATAGTTCATATAAGGCTAACATTGTATCTAATTTGAATTTTTCACCAGAAATAGAATGAAAAACAAGAATTCGCCAAATAACTTTGCTCAACCATGCAAAATCAAGCAAGAATTTCTAACAGATTTAAAACTTCACACTTAACGAAATACATTTATATTATCTTTTTAAATTTTGCGTTTGCCCGCTACTAACTATCAAAATAAAAGCTTGCGCAGACTGGATGGCTAACAGAAGCCTTTCCCAAGATTTTGAGCTACTTACCTGGGCACTCTCTCACGCAGATCTACTTCCCTTGCTTTTAGCTGATGATGTATGGGCTTCCTTGCCCCGCAGGGTTCCTTTGTCAGTTTAGTCTTCCTCTTTTGGGCCTCTGGCCCCGTTCTTGTACCAAAAAAAAATAGCTCTCCAATTTTTTTTTTAAAAGAACATTCTTATCAAAGGAGAGATTTTTGTGTAGATTATGCTAATAAAAAATTAATACATTATTAAATAAGCATTTATACAGTCAATGGAACTCTTAAGTAAGGCATTAAAATGAGTTAAATCCATTGACCTAACTTGTTTAACTAAAAAAAAAATGTGAACGGAAGTTTTATAATTACATCTATTAAAACACAAGAACTTTTAAATTGAACTGTTTAACCCAACCTGCTTTCCCAATCCTTAACACAAGCATGATAACACATTAATTTTTTATTATTATATTTATCAATTTAATTTTAAATTTAAACAATATTTAAATGTGATATATTTATATATTTAATTTAAATTTTGAACAATAAGTAATTTATGTTATGTATTTATAAATAAAATTTAAATTATATATTTAATTTGACAATTTTTTTTTGATAATCAAATGAATTTAAATATTTTTTTAATTTATTGATAAATAAAACATAAATTTTTTTTAAAAAAAAATGCAAGTTAACCTGTTTATACTCAAAATTTTTACATAATATTTTTTCAACTCGTTTAGATAAAGACAATTTTAACCCGCTCACTTAACTCACGACCGTCATGGGTAGACTCAAACGGGCCAGGTGGGCCCGTTTAAAGTGCTCATAGCCAGCTTCCTTAAAGTAACAATTTATAAGCACAGGATACAAACAATTGAGTCCGAAGGCCTGTCTCCAATAGACAACTAAAGCTTGCATAACAAGAAAGCGTCCTAACACGGTAGAAAAAAGAAAGTAAAATAAAGCCTTCTCCCTCAGCCTGCTACGACAAGAAAACCCATATATGCCAGAAGGCCTCACTCACAAATTCATCCTAACACGGTTGCTTGTCAGCTGGAAGTGCTTTCGAAGATCTCCAAAACATAACCTGAAAAATCCCATTAAAACATCCTTCCAGAGCGCACCCCAGAACCTGTACACAAATTCCATGGTAAACTGCAATTAAATCAATGGCTCGGTTCTTAGAAGCAGGGATACCTGAACCTGCAAAACTCATAACATCATGTAAGATAATGTGACTTCAAATTTGACCAAAAGAGGATAAAACAGAGCTCACAGAGAACAAAACCCCATACAGAACCATTGAAATTGGTCGTTCACTAGCCTTCATGCATGGTGGTGATCAGTTTCCCTGACTGTAAAATAATGCATACATAAACCAACTGCAATCAACCACAGTAACGAGCATACATGATCTATTGAATGCTAATAATTAGCCAGTTGAGACCCCTGTTTCTTGGGAAAAAAAAAGTCCAAATACAGAACAAATTACAGTAACCTACAAGCCTCTGGTGTCAAAGACGAAATCATTTTTTTTTCAGGACAATATAGCCGGAATGCTTTAAGGCCATTCTGCAATTGGCGATGGACATGGAAGTGCAAAGGGAGATTTATAGGAACAGCGCAAGGGAGAACAAATGTTTTCCCATCATTTTCTGCTGAGCTTCCTTTCATATGGTGGAAAACAAGAAAGGGCTCAGCATTCTAATTCATCCTAACACTAAAGATTAGCCTACTAAAGAATGTAACAGGACCAGCTCTGATGATATCTGCGTTGAAAAAAATGGCTCAAAGTTGTGAAACATTTTGGGAAACCTATATGAAGTGGAACAAGCATTTACATACAATCAATCATCATGTATGAAAAATAAAAATGAAAGGGTTTAGGGTTCTAAAAAACCCAAAAGTAAAGGGGGGGGGGGGGAGAAGGGAACACATTCCATATCATAGAACAGTGCACCTGAACCACCTGCACATTGGAAAATGGGTGGTGAGCTATAATGATTTTGTGGGTGGTCTATGCTGGAATAAAAACTTTTGCCTAGGACTATAAGAATATGCAAACAAGAGAGAGAGAACACAAACCAGAATAACATAAAAAGATCAATATCCCTCCTGAGGAGGTTGCAGTTGCTGTTGCTGCTCTTGCCGCTGATACTCATGATACTTGTTACCATTATGCATGTATCCATTGTTATCATTGTTGATTTCCTCAGTATTAACCTTACTTGCATGTCCTTCCTCTTCCTTCTCCCTGTTCCATTGCTCAATTCTGGCACGTCTCTCCTCACTGCCTTCTCTGACCGGACTATTGTTCTTCCTTCCTCCCGGACTTCGACTGCGACTTCGTCCTCTCCGATGTCCAGGGCTTGCGCTCCTGTGTTTCCTGCTACGATTCTCATGATAATAGTCTCTGTCATCATACTTTCTGCTATGACCACGATGAGACCACTCCTCATGGCTTCGATGTCTGAAAGGACTCCTGCTTCTGCTTATGCTTCTGCTATGCCTTCTGCGGTACCTCCCAAACAATTGGCGCCTCAGTTCCCTGGAGATATCAGATTAAACAAATTTGAGCTATTAAGTTGCATGCACAGAAAAAGGTTTGATGACCAATTTTCACATGATGAAAACCAGAAAAATGAAATTATTACCTGCTAATTCTTTTCAAGTGCATGAAGTTGCAATAGCCACCACGGTTGCAAGTATTCTCCTCATACTGCCTGCAAGTGGCCTCACGAAAGTCTGTCACAGGAGAAAAGTCAACAATAATCGGTCGGCCTGCATGCAAATTAGTTTATGTTCAGACAGATGTCATTTTCAGAAACTTTACCATCACAACAACTTAGCAGATAAACAATTAGGCACAATCAGTCCTACACCCATTTAGAGAGAGAACAAATATTGGCTAACTCACAATTAGTATTTGATTGTCATTAAGTATTTGGCAGATAGGAGCACCCGTTTGACATTATTAGGTTGCATTAGAAGTAGAACAAAATCAAATAAACTATACAGAAATGAGATAACTAACCAGCATAAAATCTTCCGGTGAGGTTTCTAACTGCGTTTGCAGCACTTTCTTCCTCTCTGAACTGAACGTACACATTACCCACCTGACAATAAATTGAAGAGGCGAGTTTCTGCGTATCAATCCATCGAGTAATCTACAACAAATATAGAAAAGCAAGAAAGAGAAAAAAAGAGGAAAGTCGTCCAAGTTGCAATCACTATATGACATGTTAGCATTCTTCCTGCTTTGGCCTTCGACCAACAAGGAATTAAAGGACGGTTTTGAGGCAGAGGAATTTTTTTCCAAAAAGAAATAGGGAAAAATAAATCTCATACCGAAATTTTCGAACTCTGAAAACGATACAAGAACAACAAAGTTAAAAATAATCCGTACCATGTGGTCGGCGAAGGTTATCACAAACGTTGAGGCTTTCGATTTCTCCGTACTTGGTAAGTTCATCGAACAAATCTTCATAGAATTCCTGCACTCTCCACATGAATGAATTAATAAAAGAAAGACAAAACGAAGAGCAAAAACCAAAAAGACTCATAGAAAAAGAGTGAAAAAGGAAACCTCGAAATGGTCCTGAATCTTGCGGGGATCGATGGGTTGGCCGTGAGCATCGACGCCCGGGGTGATCATATCAGGGCGCTGGTACATGTTGGAGAGCAAGAGAGTGGGGCTAATGCTGGGCTTGGTGTGAAGCCTCGAGCAGCGATCCCCATGCCTGCAAGCCCCGATTTTGAAATAGAAAGGGCAATTCACCCTGTCTTTCTCGGTCCCAAATATGGAAGCCAGGTGCTCCGCCATTGGCAGTTGCAGAAGAGGATGAGCGTGAAACAAAGATGCTTCTTTGCCAAGCAATCACGCACGCTCCCAATTTGGGAAAAGAAGAAGAAACACAGAGAATTGAATTGAATAGAAAAGCGGGATTAGGGTTTCTTTCAGCTGCAGCCTGGAGCTGTTTGGGAATATGTCTGATAATGTTTGTTTAATGCGGTGTTCTTCCCTTCTGGTTCTAGGCTTCTAGATGCTTCCGTCAAATAGATGTATTCTTGTTGATATTCTTTATGATTTGCAACACCGTATCCAACGAGCTGGTTTGCCCGAGAGGTTAAGGGGGAAGACTTAAGATCTTCTGCACAAAAGTGCGCGTGGGTTCGAACCCCACAGCCAGCAGTTTTCAATTGTTCTTTTTTAGCCCTGCCTTCGTTTCCCTGAAATGAAAATTAACTTAAAACATGGAAAAAAAAAATTGTGAAGAAAAAAAAAGATATGTTTTGTTTGAAAATATTTTAACTGTTAGGAGTGCATTAAATTTTAAAAATAAAGAAGGTGAACACGAAATAATTATTATTCTAAAAAATATTTATATTTTATATTTATATCTATAATCTTGTTTTTTTCTGTTAGTTTATTTCGGAACATGTTGGTAAAGGTTGACTTATACAAGATAAATATGTCATGGAGGAATTGAAGTCAAATGTTATAGATTCAATAAAACCGTGGGTTTTGTAAAATACACTTAAATAATTTGTCTCATTGGTAGAAAAAATAGGCTTATAGATCAACAACACAAATATTTTACAGGTTTTTTTTACCGCACATACTCGTTTTACTATGCTTACTCCATCTTTTATAAGTGTGCTAGTTGGGTGTTGACTGTTGAGAATTTTACTATAAGAAAATTATATTTTATAAACTAGTTGTGTAGTTTGTAGAATTTAAATCATGCCATAACAAATGTGGATCCAATGATTCAACATTAGTTCAATTAAAATACGATGCTTTCATGAATTTTATTTTTTTTTTGGTCAGCGATGCTTTCATGAATTTGAATTTGTAGTAGAAAGTGCGAATTTAGGAGTGTGTGTAAATGCCTTTTCTTTTTGTGTATTAAATTTTGGACAAGTATCATCCTAAAATATTTTGGATCCACTGGGGGCGGATATGGTCCTAGATTTTGGATCCAGTAAACCCATACAGATTTCCAGCCTTTGGTTCTCCTCGTTTCATAGCTGTCACCAAAACAAAGCCCAATGTGTTTGATAATTTAGCTTTTTGGAGGACCTTCCTTCCACCTTTAAATTGACAACAGAGGCACATAATTCCATAGAAGTTCTTATATACTCTTATAGTAAATATTTTTTTTATTTTGTGTAAATAGATATAAGACAAATAAGTAAATGATATTAGTTTTGATATTATTTTATATATTTATCTTACATTTATTTACATAGAATAAGAAAAAAATATCATTCCAAGAGCATGCAAAAATTTCTCTAAAATTCCATAGCAGAGTAGCTAGAATGTCCCACTTAACTGATGCCACGTTTGGAAGCAAAACGGGTGGTTTTCCCTCTGTGTACCAAGATGAAAGTGTTCAGAGGAAAGTTGAAACTTGAAAGCTATAAGCACAAGTTGAATGAACTCCGAGCCCCAGCTAATTTTTATCATTAAGCCATACCTAAATGACTAGTAACGTTCCTCTCAACCAAATAAAGAAAAAGAAGAGAATGCTTAGCAATAAATTTAGCCAAGCTTTGAGTAATGTTACATAACTTTTTTCATATACAATTCCTTTTTTTTTTTTGCACCAGTAAATATATCTCTAAATCTGTGCAGAGTTAGACCAAAAAAAAAAAAAGCTCTCTAAAATCTGACACAATATTACAATCTACTGATTTTACACAATGGCTATCTCTCTTTGCTTTTGTTAGAGTTGTATATCTGACATTTTTCATTTTAGAACGAAACTGCTTTCAGAACATAATAATAATGTTTGCTATTTTCTCACAGCTGACAAGTAGCCAGCTCAAAAGATTCAATTTAGAACGAGCCAAACACCATAAAAAAACAATATAAATAGAAGTTAAAATAGACAGCTACTTCGCAGCACATTGTACGCCAGAAACTCTGGCACATTAACATGTTATTATGCACGTTGTCTTAAATGCAGTCTTCGTGGTTTTATGTTAAAAACTCTTGGCTTCCACAATAAATACCTTGACCAGACCTCTGCCATTAATGTTAAAAAAACCATTAGCATTCTGTTTCTGCCAGAAGTGTAAGTGAAGAATCTGCTCCCTGCACACAAATTGCCACCCTGCTCTCCTCCTTAACCAGCTCATTAGTGAAGCACATCACGTCACTGGTCCATCCACATTCTCGCTTTTGGTTCCTTCCCTAAACACATTTCTTTAAAGGGACAATTCCAAAACATGAATCTTCTAAAAAAATATTATGCTGGAATTAGACTTAATGGAAGAATACAGTTACTATTTTTTTCTTCCGGAACAAACATCTAAATTTTGTCTTTTTCACTACCAAAGATGAGCTCAATGCTACTTAATTAGCATAATAATAAGTTACCCAACTTGTTTATATATGCGGTTTTTAATTATTATTGTATTAATAATATGTTTTTAAATTGTGATTATGGTTATGTTACAATTTTTAAAATTGTGAATAATTACAAAAAAAAATACGACAAATGCGATTGTAATTATAGTCACATTTTGCAGTTGCGAAAATCTCTCCAACAACAATATGGTGATTGCAAATAGCAATTTAAAACTGTGATTAGTAACTATCAAGTTCACAGGAATCTGTAAGAAGCCACAAGGATACGGGAGTGCTTTAATACGGTCAAAATGCTTATGACTTGATGCTTAGCAATAAGATCTGATGCTGTATTCAAATAAAAAAAACATACAATAGATCTGAAGGAATTTGATGACATAGAACAAAGGTTGAAAGCGCAGCCTTACCAAGAAATAGGCTTTGTCTAAAGCATCAATATTGTGTGAAGAACAAAAGTTGGTTGTTTCTTTTGTTTTACATCAGGACAAGTCTCTCGAGACAAATCTTACCTTGGAAGTTTCTAATACATAAAGGGGGCAATCATTGACAAATTTTTTAAACTAATGGGTAAAAATGATGTTGGTCCTTCCAATGATCTTAAGAAACTTAATTTGATGCACCCACCTTATTATATTTTACTATAAAAGCACTCATATTGAGGATTAGATTGCATGTGCGTACGCTTTTTACTCTGCTGATAAAACAAGACTAACTTATAGTGATTAAAAGAAGGGGGGGAAAGTTTACACAGATAATGACACTTCTGCTTGAAGTAACCCAAATGACAATTCATGATTCTTGCCGTCACAGGTGACATATGATTAGGCACAAGGCATGGAGGGAAACATGAAAGTGTTCCCAAAAGGGTGCTTTTTTTTAATCTTTTTGGTGAAACCCAAAGGGTACTTTGCTATTAAAAGAACATCATGCTTTAGAAAAAATTGTTGAGAAAGGTTTGGGATAGGATTATAATGGACCTGTTGCGTTAGGACAATTGGCTCAAGAACATTGGTCATTTAGCTCGTAAGTCTAACTGATGGTAAGATGTTATGTTTGATAATGTGGCTCAGAGAATATAACAAAAGCATGTGCGCAAGAGCATGTGACCTCTTATCCTAGTGTTTATTTTATACGGCATGGAAGCTATGAACAAAAACTGAATGATGGTATCCCATGCTTTTCTCTAATAAGACGTCTATTAAATAATAAAAAAAACCCTTTTCTGGCTATTAAACATGCCTGGATTTGAGGACTTCTGAAATTTTGCAATTATTTACTTTACTGTCGGAAGGTTGACAAATCAAAGAGATTGTCATCAAGGTGCGTGTCTGCACAAAATTATAACACTGTATCTTAGCCGTTGGGCAGAAGCAGAAGTAGTCTGTGTAGGAGAGAGCTAGGTAATTTGCAAGCATTGTAACCAAATGGCCTGAAAAATTGCTGGTTTCCAATGAGAACACAGAGGTTTTGGAAATCAAGTTTGCTTACAGTAGAAAGCTGTGGGAGAAGAATCATTAACAAGCATTTATCCATCCCAGACCTTATTTACTCTTATGTTCTCACTTCCCACAAGTAATATTGTCATAGAAGCAGCATATGATTCCATGTGCATAAATAAAATTCATTAATTCCTTAGGGGAAAAAAATGACAAACAACATGAATTAAAAGTTCATCTCTCATCCACCAGATTATTTGGCTCAGGCTAAGGGAAACTAATAAAAAGATCAGAACCATGAAAAAAATAACTGTAAAATTTCACAAAAACAATCTATGCAAACAAAACAACATCATCTACTTGTTGTCGAAGACTCTAATTTAAGCGCATTTTGGTATATCTTCTTGCTTGCCCTTAAAACTGTGTAATGCATTTCTAATAATAATAACAGCACTGTTTTGCCTGTACTTTGTCTGGATCCTCTTGACTGATGGCATGGAAATCTTGGGAAGAAGTTCTCTTTCCCAAAATGAAGATGATCTGCTCTAAATTAGCTGTAAATTTGGTACAGCGCTTTAATTTGTTGCTTGAAGATACCAGTCCCCCTTTATGTATTTTGTAGAGGAGAAACTAGAAAGATGTGGACACAAACACTGGTGAAAACTTCAGTAACTCGAGATGTTGACTCAACGAGCTTTAAACGATGGTGCCAACATAGCCAAATCCTACAATTGAGAAGGTTATGGTCTGAAGGAAGAGGTACACAAAGTAGTTGTTCTTCCCGTGCACAAAATCATAGCATCCACAGACGAAGAGTAAGGCCGCAAATCCCAGCTCCAATAAATGAAGTCTGTTCATGTTCAACAAGAAGTAACAGAAAACATAAACATCAACCAGAGAATAGATATTGACAGTAATTAGAATCCTAACATAAGAAAATTTAAGACCTCTAAGCATACTTGATACTTGAATTAACATATGCACAAAGTATATCCTGGTCGTCTTCTCTTTTAACTTATTGCCATATAATTCTGAGTTCACCGTATAATAAATTTAATCACGTGGTTTGTTAAAATCTTGTGTCATGTGCAAGTGACAAACATATAGATAGAGTTGAACAAAGCCTATTTGCCAGGAGAATAAAAAGGAATTTCTAAATACTTTACTGTCTGCATACAAATTTACCTACTCACGGAATCTTCTTAACTACTACGATGAAGAAAAGCTAAAACCAAATTAGTCACTAAATGGTTAGAGTGCCACATATCATTCCCTCTTAATATCATTAATTTATTTGCGGGGCCATCTGTGATCTCGAATCTGTCTCCTTCATAATGCTAGAGTGTATTAATGTATAAGAGAGTCCAAACCTCCAAACAAGCGACAAAAGTTGGGAGAAGTAGAAATTAAAATGCCAAATGCAGATAGAATTATCTGCCTTGAAAAGAAAACAGACCTTTCCCCAAATTTGAATCGAGGTTTTTTGATTGCTTTGGTGACATTAGTCTTGTTCTTGGCAGTATCTCCTGCTTTATTCTTATTATTGACAGAGTCTCCCAGTTTTTCAGTGACAACCCACTCGTTGGCTCTCCCAGCTTCTAGCAGTCCTATGAAGGTTGCCTTGGTACGGTGCAAAGACATCACATTCTCAAAGAGGATCCAGTAGAACAACAGGTGAATGGACCTGCCAACGTTCCAAATGGCTTTTAGAACAAATTAATGGACTGAAACTAAGATATAATATGGAAAATAAAAATAGACTATATCAGACCTTGGTGTTCCTACTGAATTGAGGATGGTGATGATGGAAGGAATATAAACTGCTCCCCATATTGGGACATGAACCTCAGGGACCAAAATTGTCAGGGGAAGGACGACACAGTAGAAGAAGAAAGTGACCATGTGGGCTATGATTTTACGAACAAAGAAGAAGCTGTATATAACGTACACTTTCTTCCAAAATTTTACTTTCTGCAGAATTGGGCATCAATTGAAAAACATCAGAATATAAGGAAAAGTCAGCAACTTTCTTTCTTTTCTTCTAGTTGTTTTTCGGTTCTTCACCCTCAACAGCTACCCTTTTTCACTTCAATATGTGGTAATATATGCATTATTGAAAAGGCTAACCTTGTTCCTTACTATCTCCATCACCATTTTGCGGAATAGATTAGCTGGACCACAAGACCATCGGTGCTGCTGGAAGCGGAAGGCTCTCAAAGTACTGGGAAGCTCACTTTTTGCCTATATAATAGTTGGTTTTTGCAAATTGAAAACAACCCCCATTACTAGAAAAAAATTGTAATGATAAATATCATAGCTACAATTAGCAGAACCATCATAATTCATATCTCCGTTAAATGCTTGCAAAATATATAATTTAACTTTGAAATTCATTTGCATATGCATTTTGGTAGAAAAAATGTATACCTGGAGGTCTCCAAGGTACAAAAATTTCCAGCCCCTTAGACTGACACGAACAGCAAGATCCATATCCTCCACTGTTGTTCTGTCTTTCCAGCCTCCAGCTTCGTTGATAGCAGCAAATTCTCCAAACACCTGCTGTCCCTGCATTTAGGTAACCAAACAGCAATTGCCTTAATGATGAATAATTAACCTATGCAGCATTATTTTTATCATCGGATACAGGTGGTGCAGGTGCAGCCCAACATGTTTGGGAAGAGTAAGCTAAATGAATTACCGTTGAAACCAAAGAAAGCATGTGTAGCTGACCCAACTTCTTGCTCCACCGTGAAATGGTAATCTAGTGACATCTCTTGCATTCTTGTCAACAAACACTCATCCGCATTCACTGTCACAAACCACAGTGACCAATGTGAGTAAAAACTAAAACAACATCATTAAGAATTTGTTATTTGCAATTGATTTATCATGCTCAAATTTATGATTAGAAGCTGAAAATGTGTAGTAATAATTTGCAAAAGCAAAACCAAAAAAAAAAAAAACAGAGCGGAAGAGTTGATATGAATACGACGGAATCTTGGAAGACTAGTAGCACGCTACAAGTCTACAACTCAGTAGCACAAAGGGGAGACAAAAAAAAGACCAAAGTTTTTATTAGCGTAGTACACAATCGCACGACAAATGAACCAATGTCGTTATGGTGGAGGACAGGAGCATCGGCGGTACAAAACGCAAAAGTCCGCTGTGGCGGTGTGGCCCCACATACACAACATTAGCTTTTTTTTTTTTGAAAAATAAGTTATACAGAAATTTGAATCATTTAAAAATTATCTAACTTAGAATATTATCTAATTATTTATAAAATAAAAATAAATATATGTAGATATAAATACTTTATTTTATAATATTTCTCTACTAGTTTAACATAAATTTTGTAATTCTTGAGTGCTTTATAATCTTCAAATACTCTTACCAAAGCTATAAAAGAATCATATAGTATATAACTACGTAAGAAATGTATATAGTTGCAATCATTTAAAAAATAAAAACAATACACTTTAATAAAAAAAAAAAAGAGAGAAACAGTAATCGTACTTAAAAGTATATGAAGCTAATTACTTTTTTGTCCTCACGTGACTCAAACAGCCACTAATATGATAGACGGAAGAAGGGGAAGTGAAGTGTCGGCAAGCAAGGAGGAGGTCCACCATTAGGCACATGGTACGGCCCACAACATTATCTTTTTCTTTTTTTATGGTCTGAATCGAAAAATAAATAAAACGATAAAATAAAATAAAATACTAGAAAAGCACGTGGGAAGTGGGCTTGCTAGACTCGAAACTTTGGGATGAATGCAGTACTGAAATGACAAATTTATCCCCACTACCATTTTTCTTTCCAAAAGCACCCAAAACTTTGACCCATCCAAACCGGATCCCAGATAAGGCAAATTATACATAATGTCAAAGATAACAACTTAGATTTTTAAAATAATTAGTTGATATTTAAACTGCTATAATTAAATGGTTTAACCATAATTCCAACCAAAATAAATGTTCACTTACATATTCATATTAAAATTACCATTATTGGTGGAAAACAAAATTTATAAATAATTCAAAAAGTATGATTTTTTTTCTACTGTCAGAGCAAATATTAGAAGCAGAGATTAATAATTATACACACACCCCAATCAAAGATTATTGTTAATATTATCATCCATTTGTATGCATGCAAATGCAATGAATGACGAGGGCTATGAAGAAGAAGAAGTAGGTGTTTTGATTTGTTTTGTCTTCCTAAGTGGGGGCCATAACCGGGAGGGAAACGAGTTTAACAAGAAGGGTGGCAAAGGGCTCGTTGGTGGTCCCACCCGTGATTTATGGGTTTGCTTTCGTGGACCCCTTTGCCCTTGTTGGGCTAAACCGCAGTCAGGTTAGCCGACGACAAGGGCAAAGTACACTCCACTTCACAAAGCTGTGAAAATTAACAAGAAGGAATCCAAATAACCCCCAAAAAAAATCATTGCAAAAGAAAAAAACAAAAACAAAAAAAGAGAGAAAATCCAGATAATTAGATGCCACCGACACCCCGAACCTAAATTCAGTATGTTGATTGCGTGTGAATTAATGAAGTTAAAATTAGTGTTAAAGTAAAGCAATCAAGGTGAGTTTTTTACTGCATTGGGCTTACCAAACCTCCAACGAGCTTGAACCAGAGCAATCTCGGGGTTGCCCCCTAAGAAGGGAATGGCTCGCCTCAGGAAGTCCGGCTCTGGCCGGAAATCCGCATCGAAAATGGCCACGTACTCGCAGTGCTTCACGTAGCTTCGTTTCAGGCCCTCCTTCAGTGCACCTGCTTTGTAACCCGTTCTGTTTTCTCCTGATCTGGTACGTTATGTTGATGCCTTTGCTCGCCCATCTCTGGCATTCTAGCTCCACCATTTGCTGCAATGCAAAGTTTGGTTTTGGTTTTTAATGTTCGTTCGCTGATAGATTAACAAAAGGAAACACATTTAAGCTGTGAATTGATTCGTTCGGCAGATCCCGAATCATAAATGCACCGATTCCATGCATTGCAGGCGTCGGTTATGGAATCTGCGTAGATGAAAATGATGAGAGTGGACTGCAATGCCATAAACCAAAATGGCACATCAGGGAAAGTCACTCTTGTTCTCTTGGAACTTGAAATTGTGTGTATATATATATATATATATATATATATATATATACACACACATCAGAGACATGCTAATCTTAAAGTTGACTCATATGCTAAAAGCTGGAGAATTCGACATTAAGCTGAAAAACACCAAAAGTTTATCAATGCCAGAAGGCCCAGAACCAAAGTACCACAGGAAGTAGGAGGATAATACATTAAGGTTGGTTGCTTCGTTTTCTTTTTTACTTGCCCAAGTTTTTTGAGTACCTTGATGGCAGGGTCAGTAGAATCATCGAGGACTTGGATAACGAGTCGGTCAGCAGGCCATGAAAGCCCACAAGCTGCTCCAATGGACACCTTGTAAACCTGACCAAGAAACCAACCGATGCATAAGCAGCAATTTCAAAGTTTTCTCCTTTCGCATAAATCCAGAAAGACACAGCCACGGAGAAAATAGGGACGTCGAATAGCAGACTGCAGAACCCAACAAGACAAGGGGGGAGAAACAGAGAATCTCACCTCTTTTTCATTGAACATTGGGATTTGAACAAGAACTGAAGGGAAATTTGAGCTGCCCATTTCCACATCATCTTGGATGGGCTCGTACTTGTAACGCTGTTCCGGTTTTTTCCAGAAAAGCTTGACGAGGATGATGACAATACCCATGTAGAGCCTTTCCACGAAAAGCATGAGGGACATTGCTAGGCAAATGTACACGCCAAGATTCAGCAAAGGCACTATCAATGGCGCTTTGATCACTTCCCAAATCAGCTTAACCTGTCCAGCGATGTCGTAGCTCACACCCTGGATTGAGTCTGGTATGAAAAATCTGGTGGGTTGGGCTTCAACCATTTTGATTGGTCTATCTCAGCCAAGTGAAACCAGCAGAGAAGAAACACACACAAGGGAAATCTGGGGGGACAGTGAGCTGATTTGGGTAAGACAAGCTCCCAGAAACCCCGAACAGATGCTCCTCTTATATGGGATTGAAATGGAGGAAAATGTGGTTGATTTGGGCTACAAATTAACAGGTTCAGACATATCAAAACTTGGATTCATGTATTTGCAGATTAGGAGGGATGAGGGACAGTCATGCTACAGATCTCTCACCACCCCACGTGCGGAAAGTAGAAAAAGCCCTCTACTTTCTGTACCGTCAAGGCCACCTCTCTCACAGTAGGTGCCAAGGAATGCTTCTCTTTCCTTCTCTCAGACAGAGCAGAACAGAGGCATTCTAGACAGTGTGTGCGTGAGAGAGAGAGAGAAGCAGAGCGAGAGAGACTGCGAGGAAGGGGCAATAGATGGAGAGAGAAAGGGGTTACTTTATAGTCGGATATGAGTGAGAGATTTTCTTTTCTACTGCATCTTTATTTATTATTACTTTTTTTTTTTTTGGTTCTCTTCGCTCTCTTCAGATTGAGTGTACTTTTTGGTCACTAGAAAAAGCTGTGGTCCTTCTTCGCTCAAGTTAACTGTTCCTGCTCCCGGTGCCCGAGTGTTTTTTTAACTTTTTAGTCTGTTCTGCTTCTCATGATTAGGGAAATAATAGAATGAAAGGGTTTTACTGTCATTTCATAAAACAATTCTTTTTAAAAGAAAAAAATCCTGGTAGGCTACGCCTGCGCCAATCAAAGAAAGAATGAGTCTTTGCGAGGAAAAAGAAGTAAAAACTAGATAATCCTATCGAGTTAAAAATTATAAGATTGTTATTAGGTGTCCTAAATGTAAAGGAATCAAAAATAAATTATAAGAGATTGGTTAACATATGTCATAAATGTTAAGAAATTTAAAATAAAAATTATTCAATAAAAAATATAAATATTTAATATCTTAAAATGTAAAGTAATTTTATTATTTTTTAAATAATTAACCTGATTTAATGAAAGATATAAATAATATTTTTATTCCTTAACAAAACCCAAATCATAAATGGACAAATGCTTGTAAACACTTCCGATTATTATCTTTTAGTATGCTCTCATATATGGAAAGTGTCATAAGAAAAATGCATTTTTTTTTTGTGGAATTAATATTGAGTCAGCTACTTAAGCCTCTTTTATTAAATGTCGGTCTCCCCTAAAAATAATCCACTTCCTTGTACAGAGAATCCGAACCTTCCTTGGGCAATTAATAATAACCAGCCCTGGATCGGTTGGGGGAGTTATGAAATTCTAATCTGGAGATATAAATGAAAGAGTGGCATAGATTGATAACAAATGGTAACCATAATCAATATGAATTTATTGGGGAAAAAGATTTATGATTTATCATTCATTTTCATTTTCATGTTTTATAAGAAAATAAACTATAGTCTTATATTTTATTAATATTAATGATAAAGTTAAAAAAAATAATTAATATTTTTTTATTTTTTAAAATAACAAATAAAATGAAACAAAAGAAACAGAGATATTATAATTATTATTGATCATGAAATTGATGAGAAAATATAAATTTTCTTAAATAATCAGTTTGATAAATTTTTTAATTATTAAATAAATAAAGTATTTAAATATTTTTAAATTCACAGTACATTAAATACTTTTGCCTTTTATTTAATATTTTTATTATAATTTAATAATTTATTAGGTTGAAAATTTAAAAGGATTTAATATTAACATTACCTGACATGTCAGTTTTTAACTGCCTCAATCTATGTCATTATTGTTCACTAAATTGAAACGCCATTAAAAAGTAAAATAATGCGTTAATATTTTTGCTTGATTATTCTATACAAGTTGCGTTTATATTGAGTTTTTTCACACGCATTGGTAATTTTGATGGATTGTCAAAGATTTATTGGCTATGTATTTTTGTAATAAGTACTTAAAATCAACTAAACATAATTAATAGTGAATAAATATTTGATAATTAATTAAAGTATGAATACTTAAAAAGACTAAGAAGACTGTTATCATACTATTTTTTTTAATTATTGATTCTCTTAATTAGTTATCAAATATGTATTAATTATAAATTCTCGTAATAAATATTTAACATACGAAAAGTATGAATAATAATCAACAAATATTTAACAATTAGATAGAATATTAATATTTAAAACAAATTAGGTATCATAGTAATCCCAAAATTCAGATACCCAGAAAAATAATGCTATTCCTAGACAAATATGTGGTTTCATCTTATATACAGCGGTAGCCATGACAACGAAGCAAAAAACGATTAAGGAATTGTCTTCTTTTAACTATTAGTATTAGTATTAAAATTTTGTTAATATGTGTCTTAAAAAAATATGTTAAGAAATAAAAAATAATATTTATTACTTCTCATTAAATTATTTTAATTATTTAAAGAAAAAATATTAAATGTATTTAAATTTTTAAAATATTAAATACTTCTCTCCCACTCAAATGACATTCTATATTTTGGTTGTGTCCGATTTTATATATATATATATATATATATATATATATATATATGAGTGTGTATTTGGCATTACCACGTGTTCGCAAATGGCATCTTCAAAACTTAAACTTTTGTTCTTTTTGAGATGGTAATTTACTTATCACTTTTTTATAAATGTTTATTCTTTAACTTATTAAAATATTAATATTTAAATAAAATTTATTAAAAATTTATAAATATATTTATAAATATAATTCAACAAACAAATTCAAGTTATAATCAAATATAAATAAACGACCAATCAGACGAGTCAAATCTTATTGATTAAGTAAATATTAAAAGGTTAAATTATTGTTTTATAAAGTAAATATTAAATTAATTTATATACATCAATGTAAATCACAAAATATATCATAATAAAAAAAACTTATTTCTTAAATATTTTTTTCTGTTACACTATTTTTTCTAAAAATAGTCTTTAAGAAATTAACATTTTTTAATTAGAGAATGAAAATTTTGAATTTAATGAATGAAAGATTTGAATATAATTCTCCATTTTTAATGAAAAATTAAATTACCACGTGAGCTATTGTCTAACTGACCCTTAAAAGTTTTAACTTTATTACTGTATATAAAATTACCTTTTATGGGATTTGCATCGAACCGCATTTAATTTACGTCACCTATGCTAACGCCTAAAGCGATAAGTTTAGTCATTAAATTTGGCCACGTTGACTCATTAATTATGGTTGTGAATAATCATATAAACCTATACAATTATAGAATTGGAAAAAAAAAGATCACAAAAACCTCCGCACATAATTGATTCAATTAACACTACAATTAATTTCTTCTACTCTGATTGTGAAACTTCACGTTATTACTTACGTTGAGAAGGGGCAATGAAAAAAGAATGAAAATATCATAAGTTCATTAGTGATAGAGGAAAAATTCGAGTCCAAATTCGGAGCTAGATCTTCAACCAAAAAGAGAAATTCCTGGCTAGATCAAATTTTTCTATTTCTAACGCCTGACATGTGACCCATCAGTGTAGATGAAGTGGGAAAAATGAGAGCACAAAAAAACTTGTTTGTTGTTTGTTTGTTTTTGTTTTCCATTAGATGCAATCACTCCGCATGTAGTGCCAGTCCACGAGGCATCTTCCGTGCTATAATTAGTCAAAAGTAATTTCGCCAAACATCGTCTTATCTGAAGTATTAGAGGGAACTTGATTTGATTTGCGTCAATTCTTTGCTGTTTGAGAATGCCACAACCGCAACAGAGACCCCAGCATGGGTCCAATTAATTAATGTGTTCGTTACACTTGGCCTTATCGTTTTGGTCACGAGCCACATATTCTAATTTGAAAGTCTTGGCACCAAACGGGAAAATTATATAAAGACACATTCCAACTGGTAAGGGAAAATGCATGCCTTTTTTTTTTACGATTAATATTTTCCTTTGTTCTTACGGTTTTAATATCAGAATCAAATTGATTGAAGTGAATGAAAATTAAGAAATGCATTATAAATTTAAATTGTCATAATTATTTTGTAATGAGCTAAAAAATGAATATAAAATTTTCTTTTATCTTTTTCTTTAATTTTTTTTTTATTTACTAACTAGACTTTCATGTTGATAGAGTCTTGCCACATCTATGTTGGATTTAACACTCAGTTAATTATGGTACATTTATAAATTGAACCATTTTGGGCGTAAACATGCTAATAACTGGCCAAAAGATTACGGGCATGACTCAAACTCAGACTTTGAATGCGAGACACGAGCATGTCGACCAATGAACCAATCTTTGGGCGTCAATTTGCCCTTAGCACACTTCAAGTAATATTCGCTTTGAGTGACCTATGTGCAATAGACAAATTAAATTCAAATCACAACGTCACGTATACTACAAAACTTTATTAATTGTGAAGACTATGCATTTTTTTTTCATTGATATTTGTTAAGATCATTTATCTAAATTAGTCGATGAATCAACTAATTTAATCAAATTATATTAAATAATTCTTATGATTAGGTAATACGTTAAAAAAATAGACTTTGTTCTTTAATTGTAAGTCCTGTACTATTAAAAAAAACACCTAATTAAAAATTAACTAACAACTAAAGTTGATAAGAGTATAAAAAAAAGCATAATCATGGTAAAAAAAAAACAATAAGTAAAGGAATAAAGTAAAGACAAAAATGTAAAGATAAATGTTTATTTGATCGATTGTGTAACAGGAGTCCTTACAATGAAGTACAAAACAAATTTTTATAATGTCATAGACTAGCCTTTAACCACTCAAGTCAAAAGGAAAAGGCCATTAACCATTCATTTTTTTGCATTTTAGAAGTTGAAAGTGTTTCCTCACCTCTTGAGCTTCACCCTTTATCTTTATTTTGGTGGGATTTGTTACTCCAATAGTTATGAGGTGATTACTAGTATTTGACCTAGTCCAAATCCCTTCAAATATTCTGTTAATCAGTTGATTTGTTCTTTTTATAAAAAAAATGGATCTAATTCGAAATACAGACCCAATTAATTTTTTAAGCCTAATTTGTACACACATAAATACTTAATTTAAGTGCTTGTCTAAAAGATTTAATGTAATCTTAACTGATTCCTTAGCTTAATTTAGTTGATTTCGGCCAAATTTAGCTAATATTCACCTAATAAACTCATTTTGTCCATATTTACATTTATTTCTGAACTTGTCTCTTTATCTATTTATTAATGAGTGATTATCTTACTTGATAGCCTTTATATTTCTAATATAATCAGGTCAAAGTCTCAAAATTTAATACGAAAGTCTCGTGCTAATTTTAGAGTTAATTTAAAAATTTAATTTTGATCTATTATTAATATAATTTTTTTATAATATTATTTAATTATATTTTATTAAATTTTTAAATTTTTAAATAATTATTATTTTAGTTAATTTTTTTAATAATTTCATAATTTATAATTAAATAATAATATAAAACTTTTTTATATTTACATAATTTCATACAATTCTTTGGAATTGATGTCATTTTGCCCAACTTAAAAAGGCTATACATGAGAATCACGAGGTCTCCAACACATGATCCGTTTGTTCGTTTCACCTCATCGCACACAATGGGTTAGATATACTGGCTGAAAAGTAAATGATGAATCGAATAAAGACAAAATGATTTTGGCTGTTGACATGAATTCTGTAACATTCACATTGCTTTGAAAGGTAGATGCAGCTAGTTATTTCTGTCGATCGATGCAAGAAAAATAAAGCTAGTAGCATCTGGAAAATGATACGTAACATTAACATGGCTATAATATATTCCTATGCTAGGGAAATATAGATATGGTTTTGCATGCTGAGAAAAACAACGTTAATTCTCTCCTATTTCTTTCCTTTTCGCACAGGATTTTCCCCCATTTGCAGTATATTATCCTTACTTGATAGAAGGAAAAAACATATATAGTTAAAGATATGTCCATTGCAAAAATGCCAATCATTGCTTTCAAATAAACAAAGATGCATAACCGTTTAAGTTATTATTCCCAGTAATTAAAAATTAGTAAATTACGTGTAGACCTATATATATCCAAACCAAAGATAATTCCAACCTCATAGTAGAAAGAATTATTATGAACAGTTACTTACCCATAAAAATATATATAATGCCAAAATTCATACATATTCTCTCTCAACATCTGATCAAGTGATTGATATGGATAGAAATTTGAGTAAAAGAAGCAGTTTCAAATTATAATAAACTAGTAACGGCTCCTTAATTAATTAATGTATCAAAAGAAAAATCATATACACTATTAAAATGTAAGATTTATAGATGAATCAAGAATCATACTGCTGCCAATCGTATGAGATTTATTGTGTTTTTATTTAGGTGATGACTCATGAAAAAGACCCGCGTTTTGGCCTATGAAGGGGAAAAACAAAAAAAATGAAACGCGCTGGAATTTTCTGGGGCCACTTTACACAAATGAGACAGAAGTGGGGACTATCTTGTCTTTTAATAGTGTGATGAAGCCATGTTGGAATTCAAAAAATCTCTTTTTTTTTCTTTTTTTTTTAACTAAAAATATTATTACAGATTTATTTTATTTAAACTAATTTATAATTTTTATATTTACAAATTTAATTCATTTTTATTATATTAATAATTTGTGAATACTTTAAAAAAATCTTTAACTTGTGATATATGCATGCTAGCTCTCAATAATTAAGGGCAGCGTCAACATGCGTCGGGAAAGCCACCCAAGCGCATTAGATGGTTTACATATCCCTTCGTAGCGTTTGGGCTTTTGCTCCCTCCCTTAAAATATGTCCAATTGTTCATTGATTTCCACCCCTTTGATGCTTGTTAAAATAAGTATGATTCCAGAATCAGGAAACGCACTACCCATATCAATTTCTGCAACCAAATTAAACCAAAAAGAAAATTTAACATTTTGAAAATAAAAAAAAAACCTCTTCATGAAATAATCCAAACAAAAATTTCGTAAAATAATCTAAAACTTTTATAAGCATTAAAAATTGTATCGGATAATTTAATTATAATTTAATGTCTGAGTAGAAAACTTTTTATATTATTATTCATTTACATGTTATAATATTATTAAAACAGTTTAAGTACAATAATAAATATATGACATATCAAGTTCTTTTAATAAGAAGGCTTTGAGGATATGGTGTCTATAAAATATTTACTTTGAAATTAACGTGCATCAAGATTAATCTCTAAATTAAAAATCCCAAAATAAGAATATTTGTGAAAGTGAATGCCTATAAAAAAAATAAAAGAAATTATATGATAAAGAACAATGATTTAAAAATTAAATATTATATTAATTTCATTAATTTTTTTTCATGTCCTATTTGACGATGATTTTCTCAATACTTTTATTTCTTGGAGTGGGGGTGGTGAGTTGCTAATATTCTCTGACTCTCACTCAAACTCAGTATTTAATTATACATCCTCTTTAATTTTGATACTTCTGGCATTAAATATAGCAAAAGTATCTGAACTGATAAATATTTAGAGTAAGAAAACGTAAGAGTAACATCAAAGTCAAATGTATAATACGGGGAGCCTGTTTTAAGCCTAGAGCCTTGCGTACAAGGTCGCTAGGGCACCCTAGCTCGGAGAATTCCTGTCTTCGATTATTTACTTTGGTCTAAATAGATTTTCTTTTTTTAGTTTTTTTTTTGCCCCTCTCTAAAGTTTATTGGTTTGTTACTGTTAATTTTTTTCTCTTCACGGCTGTAAAAGGTGTTCAATGGCATAAGGAAAGTGATGAGGGAATGAGACCTCTTCATGAAGGAGGAGAAAATAGTCACATGATAGATCTTAGTAGAATTGGAATTATTATTACCCCAACGATGGAAAATTCTAAGAGTTCAGTTTTTTATTTGTATTGTTTGTTTTTTGCCAATGATAAATGTTATGCTTTACATTAATTAAAATAAGATATTTAATAAAATATTTAAGTTATGAAAATTTTTATTTAATAAGTTAATTTTTTAAAATATTTTTTCATAAACTTAAATCATAATAATTAATACTTTTATTGTCATAGAAGTTCCCTTCTCAAACGATTATACAATATTTTTCAAAAATACTATTATAATTATGTTTGAACTCTAATTAAAAAAAAAAAGGATAAAATGTAAACTTGCACCACCAAGTAGATGTAACTGTTTCAACTCTCCTAATAATCAATAAAACTCATTAACTTTCTCTTTTAAAGGAAATTTCTCAAGTAAAATTAACAACTGTTCTTCAAAATTCAAACACATCTCATTTTAAAATTATTTTATTTAATTAATTAATTTATGAAAAGCGTCGTTGAGGAGAAAGTGGTGTTTGATATTAGACTACCAGTCTATCACCAACATGTGAACTAGTTGAACATAGATACTCAGATACGAATTACGAAGCACAAGTTAATTACAAACTGCTAATTTGGTGAACTTAAATAATTTTATAGACACAAATATTAGCCTTTGGAAATTGGGACAACTAATCATGTGAGCTGTAAGATGAATGACATGAAATTTAGCGCTATGGAATAAAAAGCAATCAATACTTATTTTATTTAATAATTATCAAAAAAATTTTATTAACATGAAAAAATTTAAAATAAAAATTATTAAATCAAAAATGTAAACATTTAATATTTTAAAAATCTAAACCACATTTAATATTTTTTTAAATAATTAAGATAATTTAATAAAAAATAATAAATATTTTTTTTATTTCTTGATATGTACCCTTAAAGTACACATTAACAAAACCCTTAAAAACTTATAATTTTATTATATCTTCTTAAAACTTACTCTTAATAATTTTTTTACTACTTAATTAAATGAGCATTAAATGAAAAAGTAATACAGTTAATATTTTAAAAATATAAAAAATATTTAAAACTTATTTTATTTAATAATTAAAAAATTATTAAAAATATAAATTAAAAAAAATATAAAATTATTTACAAAAATATTAAAAAAATAAGTTAGAAAAATATAAAATTATTCTTCATGAATATGCCCAAGTAACAGAACGCCCACATATTACTATCACTATATAATCAGGAAACCGAAGTCCCTTTTTTTCATTTTTTTCTGCAAAATGTCAAAAACTAGCTTCAGTCTTTGTCTATGTGCAAATTAAGTAAATTGTGATTTTGAAGGCAGTTCAAGCTTGAACTGAATGAACTTTGCGCATATCCCGCCAAAGAGCCCAGCTATCTTAGTTAAATGCCCTGTTCTCCCGTTACCTTAACAAAAGGGAGCAAAGAAAGGAACACAAAATCCTTTGCTTTTAATTCTATCTTTCTAATTAAATCCTGATAAATTAAGAAAAAAATATTTTTATTTTAAAAAAATTAATATTAATTAAAAATATATTTTATTACTATTTTATCAACGCTTAATTAAAAAAATAAAATTAAAAAAAATAGAGAATTTGAATCCCAAATAAAAAAGCAAGACCCATACCCCATTTGTTAATGCACCTGTCACAAAGTATTATTGGGATGACGCACATCATTTTCGTCCTATTGTAAGGATGAAACGAGATTGAAGGCAAAAGATATTTAACTTGACCCATTTTCATTAAACTAAGAAAATGCTCCCCTATTTATCAAGATAACTTTTTGTTTTTTGTCTAGGGGGTTGGGAGGAGGGAGGTTAGGCGAAGGAGGTGGGATCTCCCTCATCGGAGATCGATTACAGAGTGAAATACTTCGAGGCATCAAAGTCTTACTAAATGAACCAAAACCTGAATTCCTATTTATCAGGATAACTCGCTTCTTGATTCTTGTAATGAGCCACTGTTGTTAGCCCAAGGGCTTTCAATTTATTTGTGATGATTACACATTTTATTTATTTATAGAAGGGTTTAATTGGTTGTTTATTCAAGTTATCACATCATTCTTTACATTCGGTCAAAGTTTACAGGGTTGTTTTGTAGATAAAAAAAGAATAAAGAGAAATCAATGAAGAATTGAATAAGCCAAGCGAATGCAACGAACTAGAGTTAAGTTATAAGACACTGTATATGAGTGGGTTAGAATTAAGGGTGGGTTAGAATTAAGGGATTTGACTATTTTGTAAATTGTTATAGATTAAATTTTCGTGCTGCCATTATTGTTAAAAAAAATGAAAAAAGAGTCCGAATTATATTATTCAAAGGAAAAGAATCAAGGTCGCCAAGAGTTTTAATTGAGCGCTACAAGTTATGATTAAGCTGGAATCATTCTCAAGCCTACCAGCCCAAACAATTGTTTCTTTATTGAGCTCGTTTTTTGGGCAGCTAACTATTTTCATTAGTTTTGACTTGAGTGAAGATTAAGATAGAGATTTTAAATCCACAAGATCTCGATATATTTAAAAATTAAAAAAATATACCGATGGATGTTGACTTAAATGGCAAGAGAATTCACTCATCATCTTGCTATCTCAGGTTCAAATTTATTAGAAGGATGTAAGAAATAAAATTCTTATAAATTGGCTAAATCTAAAATTAAAAAAAAAAAAGAAATTTGGACTGATCTGGAGAAGAGTTTACTGAGCAAAAAACAAATTTTTGGGCAGTTTCTCAACCGGTTTCAATCTGGTTTTGGATTTTGTGGAGCTTCTCGAGAGATGATCACTACCGTCATGTGAAAAAGGGTTAGAAATATGACCTACCACATTGATTGTGGACTACGTGCTGCGGAAACCTACCCTACTTTCTTTTGTTCATAAAATGTGCATAAAAAATAATAAAGTAAGAATTTGAAAGATTATTTAAAAAATTTTATTTTTTTATTTTATAAAATTTTTAAATAAAAAAAGACTTATAATAAATTTTTTCTTTCTTTTATTTTTTATTCCGTAACCCCCTCGTCCAAAGATAACATAAAAGGTGGATATAACACACCCTGGCTACTAACTTTCTAAAATGAAAAGGGTAAAACACGTGAAAGAAAAGTCAGTCAAGGAGTATGTACAAAATAATATAGATCATGGGTTTCTTGAAGGGAGGTTTCCAAAGTTAACCCTCAAAGAAAGATTGAAAGGAACATGCATGTTTACAATAGTTTAGATTCTACGTATCTTTAAACCCTACAATCCATGACCTCTGCTTTTATTTGAACTAGCTAGTTCTAGTGGTGACATTACAAATTTACAACAGAAGTACTTGGACGGAGCCAGTTCTTCTTAAAGACAAAGAAACACAAATTCTGACTTCTCTTGTTGTTTTGTGTGCACAGTAGCAAAATTGCTTGCAGAACAACAAAGTTTGACAAGTCTAGAGCTGATTGGTATGCCGCATGTGATCGTCTCCCCCAGTAACTGCGCATTCTTTTGCGCTCTACTGAATCTGTCATGTCTCTCGTACATTGCCTGGAAGTGGTCGTCGCTGTGATTTGGACGGTCACCCAAAGCACAATAGTCAACAGTTTGCTGCAGACTTATTGTGTCTCTTGCTTAGTCACTCATCTGCCCCTCTGTCTGATTCCGAGTCTTTTGTACCTTGTGTTTTTTTTTTAAATATCTCCTTACTTATTAGGTGAGATATTAATTTTTTTAAAATATAATTAAATATCAAAGTGATGATTTTTTTTTAAAAATATTTACTTTATATAAAATAAAATTTCTATCATTGAAGTTAATCTTTAAGGTTATATTTAAAAATTTGAAAGAAAAGAATGAAAAAAAAATTTAAAACAAATAAATAGAAAAAAAAAGAAGAATAAAAATTTTATTAATAAATTTTTTTTCTATTATTTAGATATTTTAATTCTTTTAAAATATTCTAAATTGAAAGAACTTTAAAATATTCTCAAAAATTAATTTGAAAAGCTTTTAAAAAATTATTTAAAAATCATCATCTCCTTTTTTTTTTATAAAACTTTTAAATAAAAAAGAGATTTATAATAAACTTCTCATTTTTCTCATATTTTTCACTATAATCCCTAATCTAAATATAATATAAGAGAATCTGAACTCCTTTTAATTAAAATTTTATTAAAAATATTTTTAAAAAAATAATTTTTTCTTCAAAATAATCTGTTGCTTCTTCCAAATATGGTAAAAGGAAAAAAAAAAGGTTCTTACCCACCCCAAATTAATTATAGAAATTAAGAATATCCCTTGTACTCATTCTTGATACATACATTCATAATTTCACCATTCAAAGGCTCTAATCTTTTTGTGCCTGCCATCAATGGCTAACCAACCAACTACCACCACTTCTTCAATATATATATATATATATATATATATATGCCCAAAAACAAAATGATGCTTTCTCCCACGGGCCCCATACTTGCCAAGGGACTAAAGATCATAAATAAATAGATGATGTATGAATCTAACCCCATATATATATATATATATATATATATAGATGCCCAAAAACAAAACGATGCCTTCTCCCACGGGCCCCATACTTGCCAAGGGGCTAAAGATCATAAATAAATAAATGATGTGAATCTAACCCTATAATTTAAAATTTTTAATTATTAATATTAAAAAAAGAGAATAAATGAGCAATCAGATCTGATTACTTGGTCCCACTATACCCACAGAAGATTTAAAAAAAAAAATACTATTACACTAGCTATAGTTTTACATTTTGGGTGCAAATTGCCATATCGTCTTGGATATCATATGTTAGTATTATTCGAGTGATGAAACTGTCGGTGGTTCCTCAATCTTCTAATGCTGCCATTGATAGCCCAGACAGCGATGTTCATGAGTGCAATTTCTAGTAACTACAATTATTATATCTATTAAGAGAAATGCTACTTGTTATTATTAAAAGGGGTTCGGTGCTTCTGGAATATCTTGTATAGCAAACCATGTAGTATAAAGAAAAAATTGTATTCCCACGAAATGTTGACACATTAATAATGGGTTACATTTTCAAACTAAACAATTATAGTTTTATGGTTCAAATAAATCAAACTTTGTAAGAATATTTTTATTAAAAAAAGAAAAAATTGTATTGGAGGAAGAGAATAAGGTCAAGCTTTGTTTTCTCTAAATCTAACCAAAATCCAATTTTTCAATTACTGGCCTTTAGTAGTTAGAGATAAATCACAACGCAAATGAGCTACATTAGGGGATTCTCTTACCTCAGTCGACCATTATTTCTTTTACGTGTCAATCAAAAGCAAGGGTAAGGCTAAATTACTCTCAAATTCAATTGCGTGTCTCAGAAATCGCTCACCATGGGTACCCACTTATATATAAATATAGGATTTTAAAATTGAATTTCATTTGCATTAGAATAAGAGAAATTAAAAAAATAATTCCTATTTTTCGTTGTGTAATTCATATTTATAAATTAAAAATTTATAGTTAATTAATGAAGTTTAATTAAGTTAAATAGTGATTCCTCTCTTACCCGTTATGCTTTGTTATCTACAACGATATAAAGCAAATTAGGTTATAGTCACTATCTCCAAAGCCATATCCTTTTTCTTTTCCCTACTTTTGTCTTCTCTTTTTTTTCTTCAATAAAACCTTGTGTGGACACAAATTTGTAGAATATCCTCCCTCATTTATTTTTCTTTCTTTTAGACTATGTTTAGAATCATTTAAAAAAATAAAATTAATTTGATTTAACTTAAAGTAGTTTAATTTAATTTAAAAATAATTTTTATATTTAAAAATTATTATAAAATTAAATCAATTCTTATTTTATAACCTTCTAAACTAAAATTTTCATTTATAAATCAAATTAATTCTTAAAATTTGTGGTTCCAAACATACTATACAAAATTTCACTTTTCTATGCGTTAATTACATTTGCTAATGAAAAGATTGACTATGAGCAATTCAAAGAGCCGTTTTTTTTTTTATGCACAAAGATATCTTCAGATTAATTTTCACGTAATTAAAGATTACATTTTTCTACAAACAATATTAAAAATGCACCCACATCGGACTAAGAGTCGATCATCTATAAATATATAGTAACACTTACATAAGAATCATAACTTAAATGACATTAAGATTTTTTAGAAATCAGGATCAAATCTTTTACTAAAAGACTTTTAGGATATTTTGTGCGCACTTTATTATATCATCTTCTTCTCCAGTCTTACATATCTTTTGTAACAAAATAAATAAATAAATATATAATACTTACATTATACGTAAGCAGAAACACCGGCATAAGACAATGACAATAAACTGTCAAAGAAATTGTGGACGATAGTTTCGCATGCCCAAAAAAACAGTGTGCTAATGACCAGATTTATCGGTTTGATGGAGAAAACTGTCGGAGAAAGAACATGCATACATATTCAGGAAACGGGAAGATATGAGCGGCAGATTTGATGAGACAAGGACTTTTATGGATTCGATTTTTCTAAAGTAAATTTTTTTTAATCTATATTTAATTTAAAAGACAAAAAAAAAAGATAAATTTTTATGAAATAAATTTTTTATATAAAATAATATAAAAAATTTATGTCATGAAAATTTATTCTCATTAATAATTAATATTTTTTATTTTATTTTTTAAAATAAATTTTTCACTTTAAAAATGTTAAATTTAATTTTTATAATATAATTTTATGGATAACATTTTGATATATTATACTTTAAAAACATTATGAAATAAAATTTTAATAAAAAAACTCTTATCAATAGTTCAAAGATTAAATAATTTTAGCAAGATAACAGCTAAGGAGAGTAGGAACTGGGAACAAGAGATCCTGAATGGAATAAAACCGCAACCTAAAAGTACATGATAGATTCCGTTTGACCATGTTGTAAAATCGACGAAAATTACCTTTTTACCTTTTAATATTTTGAGATTTCTGATCAAAACATAAGAGTACTTTTTTTGTGATAATGATTTTTATAAAAGCATTTTTCAGAAAACATGTATGGTCCACATTCAGTGACTAGATAGACAGTAGATACATGATTTTGTGATCGTAGAGAGTATGGAGTTCAAGAAAATACATAGTACCATGTACAAAACGCATACACCAAGGGCATTTGGTCTAGTGGTATGATTCTCGCTTAGGGTGCGAGAGGTCCGAGTCAATTCTCGGAATGCCCCATCCTTGTTTCAAATATTTTTCCATCCAAAACTTACACATTCAGGACAACAGAAAATCATATTACACATTTGCTAGGCCAAAATGATGTATTATTGGTGAAGCACAGAGAACGGCAACTGCAAATAAGGAATGCCCCTTCTGTAAACTTATGTTGTTGGCAGGCCGAAGACAGGAGCTATAATAGATAATAAAATTAGGTAAGAACACCAGAGCAGAAAAAGTCTAGACTGAAACCACCAAACATGAACACAGAAAAATAAAGGACGAGGCAAGTTCTGGCGAACTCTTGTGCAGAGAATTGTTTAAACCGTACTGGCCTGGAGGAACCTAGCTGAGCTCACAGGCACATCTTCCTAGGTGCTACTTTATATAAAGGCCCCTTAAAACTCCCTGTAATCAGTAATCACTGTTAGGTCAGACCATGTTATAGCTATAACAGAAGAAAAAATTGATGTTCGTGACATACTATGCATTAAATCTGGTTTTCCCTGAACATGTTAATAAGGACAACAGTACGTGAGACCAAGGTGGCATCACATATAAAATAGATGCAAGTGGAGAAAAATGACGATAAAAGAATAATCAGATAGAAGCGTTTGGTTGGTTCTCCTCTAAGCTGCAAATAAGAAATAATTGGAATCACAATAGCTCATAATATTTCATTTGTTAAATTAATGGAAAGATGATTCTAGGCTACTACCACATAAAGATTTGTGTAAGATTCAGCACCTAATATATCCAAGCGCTATCAAAATCAGCTAGAATATACAGATTGTACACTCATAATAAGCTGGATACAAGAACTCCGGCTCCTCCTGCAGCACGTGTGCACAAACAGAATTTGTCACCATAAAATTCAGAAGTCCAGCATTATTTACCAAGCCTCCACGGTACTACAGACATCTGGTTCCAAATGTCAAAGTGACAATGAGAAAAGACACAACCTAGTATCCTCTGTCAGAACTACAAAGCACAGCTTTTGTCTTGAATTCTTCGGGGGAGCTCAGCACCATGTCTCTAATTGGTTGAGGAGCCTGAAAATCCATTTTATGACCTTGAAGTCTTAGATTATTTTGGACATAAACAAGGCCTTCCCCTCTTTCTAATCCCAACCCAGTGGCTGTTCCTTGGCATGGATTACCATTATCTCGCCATATCTCTTCACACATTGCAACACTTGAAACCTGACTCAGAACTTTTATGGCTAGTGTTTGCAAGTGGGGTATTTCAAAACCAAAGTTCTCCCACCATGCAACCGGGTCCATTTTATCTCTACAATCCACAGCATCTTCCTCTCCTAAGGATCCCTCAAGTCGCCAGTAAGAACTGAGCTGCTCTCTGAGAATTCTTCTAACTGCACTTTCACACTCATACCTCTCTAATGTGGTTTTCCAACCCCTCATTATGGTTTTATCCTTGGTCTGGCCTCTGCCAAAATATTTAGGGTTCAATATATAACCTGCAGAATGTAGAGGCGAGAACAGCACATCCCACCTGTTGTCTATCAACCCTTCTAGTTGATTGAATACACTAGTATCTATTCCTGTACTCTTCACAGCATCAATAGCCTGAACACGCCAATCATGGACATCACCCATGACACATCGGTCAATATTAAGCTCAGCAAACAATCGGACAAAAGGTTCACATATTTGCAACAACATAGGAGCCCTGCTCCAGAAATCTTCACCTAATATGGCTGCTTCAACACTTCCAACATCCTCTCCAATACTAAGCTTCCATTGTTTCCACTCATCACTCACAGCTACTTCTTGAAATCCTTGCTTTAGCTCAAGTACCTTTTGGACAATGTAACAGGAAGGTGCAATTTTAGCAAACAGTGAGTCTGAGGTCCCTTTCAAATTTTGAGTGAAGACACAAGGAGAGAAATTCTGAAATGTGATTATGCATTTCTCAATTTCTTTAGCACATAAGACAACATGTTTTATCCAATCCAATTCAGCTATATCTTCCATCAAAACGTGAATAGAATGTGAAGAGCAAGGAGACCAGAATATATGAGGGAACTCCGACAATGTATAAGATTCTGGATATGTACTAGCATGGCCTAGATGTGAAATTATCTGAACCACATTTGTAGGCCCAACTTCCATGACTGCGTTACTAAGGATACTAGCAACAGAATTGCCTGCTCCATTAATATTGCCCACACTTACTGTTTTCAAGAATGAGATTCCCCTAGGACTAGATACAAATATATTAACCTGAAAACTGCCCAGCATACCATCTAAACGGCCAACACACAGTAATGTGCATCCTGTATGTGGCCAAGACTCCCTAACTAGAGCAACAGATTTCTCAATCCTTTCTTTCTCTTTGCTCAAAAAGGAACCACACAACTCATTTATTGATGGGGGCTCATAGCCTGGGCCAAAAGCTGCGACTGCTTTTATCATCTCACGGAAGTATGGTGAGTTGATAATATTTGCATTTAATCCATCAGCAAATAAGAATCTTGCTAACATCTCGTCTGCATCTTCTTTGGTGAAACAGGTGAGATTAGGCCGAGAAGTTCGAAAACGCTTGCCATGCTTTCCAGTTCCAGAAGCTCTTTTCTTTTTCCGAGCAACCCTCTCTTCCTCTAAGATCTGAAATGCTTCTCGCAAAGACCTATCTATAGCTGGACAGCTTTTGACTCCAACACCAGAAAAACCAAGAAGATGGGCTCTAACACGTGAATAAGATCCATTGTATCGTAGATTGCAGTGATTGCATTTCCATCTTTTTGTACCGCTTCCCTTATCAAACCCACCAAACACACTGACATGCTTCCATCCCCATTTATCTGATTCTGATGGCATCTTTCCAGCTCAAGGTACTGCATGCCAAAAAGGGGTAAATATCCAACAAGATGAAAATTGCCAAGAAATGAAAACCCCATAGTAAATTTCTTAGCATGCCATGAAGAGTTGAAAACAACAGAACAAGCACTTGATACTTTGGAAAAGTTGCTAACCTTCTGGAAATTATATTAAACACAAACATAGTTGTACTAGAAGCTAAACCATTTGCACATGATTGCTCTGCTACAACCCGCCGAAATTCCTAATTATATAACCATTGTAGTTTGAATTAGGTAACCTTATTTTCGTTGACATAAAAGACAACATAGCATCACTCTAAAGTCTTAGTCATATTTTCCGCACATACACACCTATTGCATAATGGAATAATAACCAATTAAATTATTTGAAAACATTCTTCCACTTGCATGAGATTGCAATTTTCTGTACCAAGCCAACTCCCTTGAAGATAACATATTCAGGTACCAGTTCATTACAAGAATTCAAGTGGCCAGCTCTTTATATTTGTCGATATCCTAGTTATTTAAGTTACCATATTTAACATATTTCAGTTTTTATCTACTGTTATTTTACACAGAAACACCTAATTATTAGGTTGAAAGGTAGGTTGGATCATGTCATATCCAACACATAACAGAGTTTTTCTCATCCATATCTGGTATCTTATACAAAACACATACACTTCTTTTGTTTCCCCTTCTTCTTCCACCAAAAAAATCCTATTAACAGTTCTTTACCATCCTACACGCTCATTAACTGTAATTTCACTCTATCATGAATCAACAGGAAGCAACTAAAATTAATCAAAACGACCTAAAAAGTGCTATTTGAAGCTGGCAGTATAGCTGCATTCCGGCCAATTGTCCTTCATAATCTCCAGCAAAGTAAAAAAATAGCATGTCGTCTTCTTGCAAACTGAACCCCTGTTACACTCAAGACTTGTTTAACTTTGAGAAATAATATCAGATGGCTCTTCTTTTCACTCTAAAAGGAAAATGAAAAAGAAAATTATGTACCAAAATAGTAAATTAAAAGAACTTCAGAAAACAAAATCACTCCCTTGTATACTTCCCCAAGCCAAAGATAGATTAGAAGCTACTACCCTCTTTATCTCAGTCTCCGATTTTATTGTGTCGCGATTCGTTACTCATCTAATTTAACGGATAACAGCTCTCAATTTCATTTAAAAGAAAAAAAAATCAAAAAGGCACCGACTGCTCGGTTTATAGATGGAATGACTGTAAAGTTGATATCTTCACCACACTCTCAAGTCAAGAACAAAACTATTCCTTGTAACAACAAACTCTATTCCTTCATCTGGCTTTTCCAAGCAAAGAGGGAATTTAAAGAAACACACTTCAATTCAAATGTGACTTCCAAAAGGAGAGAGTTTCACGGCATTTGTTATTCCTTTGCAGCACCCTTTAAAGTGTTACTTGGATTTCAAGTTAAAAATATTTACATAAAATCCATTCAAATTAGTGAACTTTCAACTGGGTTTTTGCGCTACGATCATCTACATACATCCGAACTCCATTTGGGTTTCTCAGCTAGGTTTTCTCAAAATGTAGGGAAACAGAGCAAACCGTGAGAATAATAACAAGGTGACAACCTTAACACAGACATTAGGTAGTGTAACTCTTCATTAATGTTAGAAATTATCTATAGCTTGTAGACAATTACAGTTGAAGAGAAATTCCGGAACCAAAGTGCAGATTAGGAGAGAGAGAGAGAGAGGGAAAGGTGAAAGGTGAATTTACCTCAGCAGGGAATTTTGAGAAGCAAAAATGGTTGACGAAACCGTGCGTTTCTTTGTTGTTTCTGGGAATGTGATGAAGAAACCTGAAACTCTACAGGAAACGAAGAATTTAGAGGACCACGCGTTTCTTCACCTTCCGTTTCTTTTCCACACCACATCTCAACTCCAATCCTAATTTTCTGTATGTTAGATGTTGTTTGGTTGCGGGGTCACCTTATACCCAAATAGAATAGGGATTACAAAGTTACAAAGTCCTATGCATAAAGGGCGCGGTAACATTTTTTGAGTATCGATATTGGGCCTCCATGAGTTATTAAATATTAATTAATGATAATTCTCATAACAAATATTAAAATTTTAATGTTTATCAAATATAATCAACAATTTTTAAATATTTGATAACTAATAGATATCGATGTATTTAAATCAAATGGTCAATTTTTCTTACAATTTTTCTTCTTTTTTTTTTTAATTTTGTTGAGCACCTCAAATCTAGGCTAGGATAGTAAGATGTCAAACTGTTTGGGAAATGTACCGAGTTTTAAATTTTCTTAACAAGTATTATACTCTATTATAAAACATACTATAATCACATTTTTCTGTCTTTTAATTCTTCACCTTCTAAAAAAACCATAGCTAGTAATTTTGCCAAAGTTGTTCAAACTTTAAAACACATATTCTTTTATTTAATACATAAAAAATATTTTTATCTAGAATCAATACTTGTTTTATTAATATTCACACCATTTGTTTGAGAGAAGTAAAAATGATAAGATTGATAATAACTTAATCTATCCTTGTTATGTACCAAAAAAAAAAGTATCGTACCAAAAAAATCTATCCTTGTTAAAAGAATAAATAAAAGCTAGTCACCATTTAGTAAAAATATAGAAAAATAATTGCTACACATGACCCATATATTTTGTTACAAATCTCAAATTACAGCATATTGTATTAATACATTGTTGTATAACTATTAATTCTATATATTTTATGCCATTTTTTTACAAAATTTATAATTAAAATAATTGTAATTCACACTCTTATTTAATGTATATTCTTTTTATCTCGTATAACACTAACTATGAATTTAATCTTGATTTTTTTTACTAGGATAAGAGGTTTGATAATACTAAAAAATTTATATGTGCCACTTGTTTAAAAAAATGTTAAAATCTTTAGTGAGAAGAAAAAAACTTTGTTCTTATAATAATGTAGTACTTTTTATTTATTAATGATGCATTATAGAGATTTTTAATTGAGAACAGAATGAACCTAACTAAAAAATGAAATAATATACCTAATAAAAGAAAAAAAAAAAGGAAGTGGTCACTTGTTGATGTCACGTTTTGACTTACAAATACTTAGCAAATATATAACAAATGGGAAGGAGCTCACGTACGATGGAGGATTTAACCAAACTGGAAGGTATATTATGGGGTGTCTAGAAACTTTGAAAATCAATTTAAAATACTACAAAGTGAAACTAGTTATATAAGTGTGTATATAAATGAATCTATTTAAAATTAAACTTAGTTCAAATTCAAAACTAATTTTAATTTACTTTCATCTTACAAAAAAATAATATGATTAAATAAATGTAAATATAAAAATAATTTTAATTATATTAGATTGAGTTGTTAATTTCTTATAATAGAATAAGAAACATAAAATAATAGAGAGAGAGAGAGTAAAGAAAAAACTGAATCAAAATAAAACCAACTTTGAGTTAGATTTTTAAAATCTAATTTTACCTCAAATTTTGGTTAGTAAGAACCAATTTTTAAAATTCTTAATAATAACTAAACATCTTATATTTAAATATTAGTCTTACAATACCTATATATCTGATTTTTTAAAGTTAGCAAACACCCCTTAAATAGATAAAGTAAAGTTTAATAATCTTCTATGTACATAATTGAGCAATAAGTTATGTAATAATTTGACTCTCCATAAAAAGAAAGAATCAAATTCAAATATCTCTCTTCTTAATTAATAAATATTAACTCCTTAAAAGATTAAAAACAAAAAGTGTTCACTATCGTGTAATTTTTTAAAGAATAATGTTTCATAATAAAAAAAAAACTAATTTTTTAAACAAAAATTAGTTAAATTTAAAAATAATTATTAAATATAATGAAATAGTATAGATCACTTATCTATGAGTCAATAGACATATCAAATTATTTTATAAAAAATTCTAACAATAATTTTTATAACTATATAGTGTTTTTTTCTTCTCAAAACTTAAAAAAGATTTTTTTTTGGCGTCCTGTTTGGAGAAAAATTATACACCTGTGTAATTGATGATAAAAAAAAAGACCTGTGTAATTAAAAAATAAGGGGAAATTATCGAACACGCTTAATTTAATTTAAAAAAAAAAAGATAAAGCTGATGATTTCAGATAGAATGAGTAATGAGAAAATCTCTTAGGAAAAAGCAAACGCTGAAAGTCCACCCCACGTGATTATTCATACTCTGTTTATATAGCGGCTTTGTTTCCAAAAATTATTTTTACTAATTTTAAACATAGCACAATATTGGTGTGAAAAATTACATCCAAAATTGAAGCACAATGGGTCAATATCAAAATGCCTAATATTACGAATGTTTTCGTTTGGCGTAAAGAATAAATTTTTATAAAATAAGAATAAAAATATAATTAAAAATTGATAAATTAAAATAAAAAATTTATTATGATTCTATAGTTTAATAGAATGTGATACAATGTAAAATATAAAATGAAGAATTTTATAAAATTATCATTTTATGTATCAAGTATTACGTTACCCTAATTTATAGCATTGAACTTGTGAACTGAAACTTGTAATCATATTCAATAATTATATCATGCTTCCTGTTTGTTATTTGACTATTTCACACATTCACACCTAAAAATTAGAAATCAAGCAGTTGATTCGAATCTCATTCCTAAAATTTTCACTTTCGATTTTACCAAACTAATTCTATAAGCAGTTGTGCTTTTCAATCAATCAATTTGGTGACGACATTGGTATACCTTTAAGTAGGAAGTGACAAATTTCTCCAAAGCAATTGGCAGGCAGCAACAGGAACACATCCAAATCCAAGCAACTTTGAAAGCCTAAGTAGTAATTTGAATTTTGGAGTTAATGAGTTATAATTTATAGAACATTCAAGTTATGGAGCAGAACACCTACTAATAATGCATGTTGACAGTGCTGAGTTTTCCCAAACAGAAGATTCAATACATTGTGAGAGAAGGTCAATATGCCATATTGACCCTTTTCTATGATTTTACTGAGGCTGAGGTCTTGTCCAAGTTGCCCACATGTTTAATTCAAAATAAAAAAAAATTGACTCACTGTCAAAATAGCATCACCTACCTGTTGGAACAAATTGACTATGCTTTATATAATATAGCGGTATGAATTAGATTTATAAATTCATGATTTATCCAATTCATTTATATTGAAATTTAATTTAATCTATTCAATTATAACAATAAATTTACATAGATTGGATTAGTCTTAATTAATAAATAATTAATAAACAAATTTAAATATTTATTAAATCTAATAAATTTATATATATGATTTAAAGAATAGAATGTATTTAGACATCAAAAGTATCTAGATACATTTAGTTGAGAATGAATAAATTAAATATTTATTCATTAAATTAAATTAATTTAAATTAATGGATGGATTTGATCTTATTAATTAAAATAAATTATGAATAGATTGAATGATTTTAATAATTTTTTAATAGATCTTAAATAAATTATTAATTTATTTTTTATTCATTCGTTAATAATCCAACCCAAAATCTATCTAATTCTTCCATTTTCCACCCTTTTACAATGGTAGTCCCAGGCTCTGTCGTTACTTATCAGGCCTTCGCTTAATCTGTTCACTTCTTAGAGCCCTCACAGGGGGAGAGAGAAATGGGTACGCAGCTTCCAACCTCAACAGCAGTACATGAAGCAGAGAATCCAAATGCTTCGCAAAAACTTCACCACCAAAAAGATGTTGACGCAGGCGCTCTCTTTGTTCTCAAATCCAAAGGTAGTGATCCTTAATGCCATTCTAATTAGGTCTTTCTTCCGTTCTTCAGAATATGTTGCAGGGCTCAATAGTGTTAGCTTCCCATCACCTTAGTATAACAACCAGAAAATCTAGGATATATAAGCATCAATGAAGCGCTTACAAGCTATCCATACTTAAGAGATGGACCTGTTTCTGCCTTTAAACCAACCCCTTCCCCACCATCACAATAACAGAAAGGAATATAAGCACATATTGGTCCCTATTTCAAGAATCAAAGAGTGTTCACCATCTTTATTAAGTGGCTTTCTGTGATTGCACTGCAACTGCATCATAAATCATTCCAGGTCAAATCCTTTCATTGTTGTCACTTATAAGAACAGAAAAGTGACACGATTTTGTCTGGCTTGTAATGTCTTAATAATTGGAGCACATGAGGAAAAAAACAAAAGGGTATGCCGTATCCCTTTAGAGTTTAAGCTATATTATATATCTGTGACTCATCTAATTTGTAGGTTCTTGGATGCACTCTGGTTACCACTTGACAACTTCAATTGTGGCTCCGCCACTGCTAAGTCTTCCTTATGCTTTCACCTTCCTTGGATGGACGGGTGGAATCCTTTGCTTGGTCATTGGAGGTCTGGTCAGTTTCTATTCCTACAACTTATTATCTCTGGTTCTGGAGCACCATGCTCATTTGGGCAGTCGCCAGCTACGTTTTAGAGACATGGCTCGCGACATTTTAGGTACCATACTTCTTTCTACTCTACTATTGATCTGCCAAGTTAAGGATTCAAATCTGTACTTTTTTCCTCTTTCTAACTTATTTTCTCAATTAAGTGTTGATAAATTAGTAAAAAATATTTATATTTCAAAAAAATAATATTAATTAAAAAAGAGATATTTTTTTATTGATTTGTAGACACTTAATTAGTGGGCCAAAATTTTAAAAAGAAGATTTGAATCCGCAAGTTAATGATGCCTTCCTTTTTGGTTTTGTTTCACGTATTAAATAGCTTCCACTGATTTAAAAGAGTATAATTCTTGAATAGATGGAATGAGCATCCTCCCCACGTGAAAAATAAATAATTCTATCATTCTATATCGAGTAATCCAAAGTGTATGGTTTTCAAATGGATAAAAAAATATAATTAATATATAAAATTTGAATGTTATGAGAAAAATGTTAATATATTTTGGATTCAAAAATAAATTTAATGATGTAAAAAGATGTATGACTTTTGTGTTGTATATCTTACACTATTCTTCTAGAGTGGATAAATAAGAAAAAAAATTAACATTCTTTAATGTATATATCTCACTTTATCCTTCATTAAGTGGGATTCACAAAATTTTAATAAAAAATTACAAGTCTTGAGCTAAATTATATATATCAACTTTGGTAACTTTCCTAAACTTGTGTAAAAAAATAGTTGCTAAAATTTATAATTTTTTCATTTACTCAAGAATTGACATAGTTAAATTAAATTATAAATTTTAGAAATTATGTTTTTATAAAAAAAATTAAAGAAGAATTTACAAAACGTAATATAATTTAGTTAAAAAAATATATTTTTTTTGTGCCATCGCATGATAAGAGGTAAAGTGAGAAAAGAAACGACTGGATGCAAAAGCCAAAAGAAAAAAAAATAGTCAATCATTTTTTTAGAAGAAATATTCTAAATATTCAATTAGTCAATAATTTATTGCATCATTGTTGAACCTGTATTGCACACACTGCAGCCCCTCCCTTTAGAGAAATTGTTGTATACTCTTAAAGCATCAATAAATGCATGTTCTATGATGTATATTCATAATTAATTTTAAAAAAATTATATAAATTTTATGTTAATAACTTAAAATCAATGATAAAAATATTTTTTGAAATATGTATTTATTGTGGTTTAAGAACATATAATAATTTCTCTTCTCTTTGTACCACATATATTAAAGGAATACACAGATTTTGTCTCCCCCTATTAAATCCTTCTTTCCTAACAAGTTGTACTAATGTCCTGTAATGTTTAATAAGCGAAGCTCTTATGAATTTTGTACGCTTGAAAGAAGTAAATGAATCCTGACACCCCCAACACTAGTGGAGTCATTTGGTGCTGAAAATGTTGGCCCCCGGGAGCTCCAGTCTCACTGCTAATCACGAGAAAGACAGTCAGAATCCACTGTTTATTTCACTATTTGTATCTGAGAAACCCAAATGGGTCTATGTAAACACAATGTTCCTCACCCCACTAGCTGTTCCATGTGGAAACTTTTTCTAATTGAGCATAATAAGCTCTTGGTCCAATTCATGTTGGCCTCTTAACCGGCGCAGGGCTAATGTATTAGCATTATTGACCTTGGCAGGGCCTCGATGGGGTCGGTATTTTGTGGGGCCAATTCAATTTGCAGTCTGCTACGGTGCTGTAGTGGCTCTTACTCTTCTGGGAGGACAATGCATGAAGGTTATCTTGAACTGTTTCTTTTATGACCCCCAAAACACAAAACTGTCACACAATGAGACACACACACATAGTCCTTGATTGTGTTCTTATGGAATTAACTGCAGGCAATTTACCTGCTGTCAAACCCGAATGGGACTATGAAGCTCTCTGAGTTTGTAGTGATATTTGGATGCTTCATTCTGATTTTGGCTCAAATCCCATCTTTTCGCTCATTGAGGCACATTAATCTGGTGTCTTTGGTTCTGTCCTTAGCCTACAGTGCCTGTGCTACTTCTGGTTCCATATATATTGGCATTTCCTTTCTCTCCTTTCCCTCCTTAATAACATCTAATTAGCACCTGTGCTTGCAATTGAATGAACTTCTCAATTCCCGATTTATACCTAATCAGGAGACTCATCAAAAGGGCCAAAAAAGGATTATTCTTTAAATGGCAATGCAGAAAATCGCTTATTTGGAATTTTCAATGCCGTTGCCATCATTGCCACAACTTATGGAAATGGAATCATTCCAGAAATCCAGGTTTGAAACAGCTCGATCAGTTCCTCCCTCTGATTAAATTTCTTGATACTCAGGCCATCAAATTATTCATTTAATCATTTTAAGCGAAGTAACTTGTTGCCCTTCAGTACATGCTTGCATTTTCTTCGGTTACAGGCTACATTAGCACCACCAGTAAAAGGGAAGATGTTCAAGGGACTATCTGTTTGCTACCCTGTACTTACAGTCACTTTCTTTAGTGTAGCCATCTCTGGTTATTGGCCATTTGGAAAAGAAGCCGCAGGCCTCATTTTAAGTAATTTTGTGGACAATGGGAAGGCTTTGGTGCCCAAGTGGTTTATTTATATGACCAACATTTTCACAATAGCCCAACTATCAGCAGTTGGTGTGGTAAGTAACACCACCATCCCCACCACTTGACACCCAATAATCTCTCTCACCTTGAACTAGGCCACCATTGATTTGCAACATTTGGTGCAGGTCTACTTGCAGCCTACAAATGAAGTGCTGGAGCAAACATTCGGAGACCCAAAAAGCCCTGAGTTCTCCCCTCGCAATGCAATCCCAGATTGATTTCTCGGTCACTAGCTAGCACTGTGGCAACTGCTATAGCAGCAATGTTTCCATTTTTTGGGGACATAAACTCGCTTATCGGAGCTTTTGGTTTTATGCCACTTGACTTCATTTTGCTAGTGGTTTTCTTCAACTTGACATTTAAACCATCCAAGCGAGGCCCCATTTTCTGGTTGAATGTAACCATTGCTGTGGCTTTCTCCGCATTGGGAGCTATAGCAGTAGTTGCAGCAGTTAGACAGATAGTTCTCGATGCAAACAACTACCGATTATTTGCTAATGTATGACCACGTTGGGCTACCGTTATGCTTGGCTGTTATGGAGGCGTCTACAATACACTTAAACCACTTTGGTGCATGGATGCTCTTGCTTTTTGACCTGTGATCGCAGGTTTAAAGAGAATTTGTCTTTATTTCATTAAGACTATTATTTTTTTTGTTATTGTAACTAAGTCGTTCATTAAAATGTTGTCTCACCCGTTAAACGGAGCGTCTTTCGTCAACAGAGACCAACTCCTCTCCGGTGCTGGAAAAGATCAACAATAGAGCATGCTTCATTGTCAGTGAGGAGAACAACTATAATAGAAACTGCCATGCTAGAGAAAAAAAAAATAAAAATGCTCCGCCCTTTGCTGCTGCTTCTTCTTCGTTTCTTCTTGGCCCTTGAAATTGGTTTTCGAATCCCACCCTCAAAACCACTAAAATAATGATTTGGTTCGTTTAAAAATCAATAATTTTATGATTTAATTTTATTTATAAAAATAAATTATTTAAAAAATTATAAAATATAAATTGATAAGAATTAATTTTTTTAAAAAATTTTATAAATTTTAATTAAATTAATTCTTAAAATTCTATCAAAAATAAAAGAATTTGAGTTGATTTAAATAAAATTTATTTAAATTTATTCTTTTATTCTTAATTATTTATTTAGAAATGAAAGAAAATGATTATTAAAAAAATGATAAAAATATAAAATTTTTAAAATAAAATCAATTCAATTTTTATTTTTTAAATTTCAAACATAAAATTTAATTTTTAAATCATAATTTTTATATCGATTTCCAAACACCAGAATTAATTTACAATTCAATTAATTTAATGTAATTCAAATTAATTTAATTCAATTTTAATGTAATTTTAATTTTTATAATTTCAAACACACCCATAAAATTAAAATTCTTTTTTCATTTTAGAAATCTAACAAAACTGAATAATCCAACAATTACAAATTTTTTCCTAGAAACCCAGAAGAAATATTGGTCCAAGCCACCCTGTCTCCCAATCAAAAAGTAAAGTGATTGGTTTGCTCACTGAACAATCAAAATGGTTTTTGTTTGTGTTTTGTTCTTTCCGATATTTCGCGTTACAAAAGTTTTTTTTTTTTTTTTTAACTTTCGCATTTGAATTTTCTTGTGTTCTGGTCCTTTGAAACTTCAAGTAAAGGGCAAAAGAAAATATTTTAAAAATTTACTTTTTGTTGCCTCCTTGGGTTCTATGATTCTACTTCCGTCACCATTTTTGGGGGAAGGGAGAGGGAGGGAAGTCTATGAGTTTGAGGAAGTGAGTGTGGCCATGGCCCATGGGACAGAGCAGACGAGAAGGAAAGGGAGGAGAAGATGAGGTTGGAGATAAAATGAGAGCAACACTCATGTCAGCCGGTGAGAGATTGGGGATGGGATTTGCAGGAGAGTTTGAGAATTGACAACTTTTGTAATTATAAGTATCTTCTTCTCAGCTATTAAATAAGTTTCAGGTAATAAATTATAGCTATTGATCATTTTTTTCATCTTTATCAACGGTTCAGAATGGATGGTGCATCCATCCACCAAAGTGATTTAGGTGTATTGAAGACGCCGCCGTTTTATATGTCGTATCTAAGTTGATATCATCTTGCATAGTTGTAAATAATGTTCTCTATTATTTTAAACTATTGTCAACGGCACTGCTTTAGCATCTGAACTTTCTGAAGTATGAAAAGCTGTAGCTAGGAAGCTCTCACGACCGAGACGAATTGTTGTGACACATGTCAATCATAGTGTCTTAGAGGATCAAGGAAATATACAATAGAATCTAGATTAGCTTAAGAAATGAATATTTTAAATTGTTGATATATATATAATCACAATACGTTATGCAGGATCAAATAATAACTTGATAGAACCATTATTCAGTTGACCCACCAAAGAAATGGTAAGGAAACTTTAATTGGAATGGGTTTGAGTCACTAATCACTAATAATGAAAGGCCAACTTTTTCCTAGACTAAAATTTAAAAAGATACAATCGGCAGAATAAAATTTTTGATAAGTGGTTGTGAAACAGTAGCACACTATGAAGTATGGACACTCCTTTTATTGGCATTTGAGAGTGTCCGGTGACTCTGATTGACATGTCTAACCCTCCTACAACACAAGTAAAACATGTGTGGTTACGTTAATTTTGGCTCTAACACATAGTGGCCACAATCAGTCAACTCAAACACAATTGAACTTCTTTTTTTTTTTTTTCAAAATTTAACTGAAGCCCTAAATATAAGTTTCGTATCTAACAAAAAAGAGAATCAAATAACAAATCCTGCTTATGACAAAATATATAAGATACTAGGGCACAAACTCAATATTCAATAATTCAAGCAGAAGTTTTTTGAAAATATAATGACCCAGAAAATCAGCTTACTTCCTTGCTGTTCAGGAATCCCCTTCGTCAAGAGGCTCATTTAAGCAGCATGGTCTTGGATGGGACATGAGAACCCCCATACAAGAGGTGAAAAATCATAAGGGAAGCTTCTCATCCCTCAGAAATATCGCCTGATGGAAATCTCTCACTGACTCTATCGTTAAAGTGTCTTTGCAGGTACCAGCTCCCACCGGAGATTCAACCAGCAACTGAGCTTGGAGCACCGCAAACTAGGACCGGAACATTGTCATTGACAATATCCATTGTTGTTTCATCCAAAACCTGAAATACATCATCTGCAATCTGCTTTGCCCACCCTCAACAATAGCAAACATGAAATATCATCTCTAGTGCAAGAATGAATGACAATAAAATGCATCATGAGGTATGGACTTGTGGTCCTCTAAAAATCATCAAAAAAAAAAAAAAGCTAATCACGGCTTCTCGGATTATTCCTTCTTAGTTACTGTGGTCACTAATAAGTAATCTACCACCTTTGGTAACTAATCAAAAACTTTTCACTTTTACAGTCAGCCGCTTGAAAAATTGATCCCTACCATAAGAAACTATAAATTTGTTCTTCGTAATTGTAAGCTTGAAAGGGCTTGTTGTAAATAAATCTCTTTATATCTGAGTGACACTGGTATCTACATCTGCAGAAGACGTTCTTTGGTCCGTGATGGGCTGCTGCAGGGACTGGCGGTCCAGGCCAACACCATTTACAGCAGAGGCAGAGTGCATATTCTGGTTTGCAGGAATGACATTATCTGGTAGTCCATTAGTTGTTGGCAGCACGAGTCCACATGTTGGTGAAGGGCAACTCTGTTCGCCTTCTGTCATTTTTGGAACTTCTAGGGGGGCCTTCACCGAGTCTGGATTATCAGCTGACATATTTGCAGCAGTAGAAGATACAGCTGAGTACCTTCTCTTGATTTCCCCGCTGATGTTTGCCTTGAAAGTGCCCATAATAAGCTGATGGACCAAGAGGGGTTCATAGTGAGTTTGACAATGATTATCAGAAGGAATGCAGTATAGTGATCAATAATAAATAATGCTCGGAACTTTAAACAAAATGCGCAATAACGAATTAGTTATCAATATGCTTGGACAACACTAACTGCAAGTAGATATCCAATTGTAGTCATTAACATATAGAAATGATTAGGTGTTAGGACAGAATTAACAGTTATCAATTATCTGATCTGTATATGTTAATGTACATATATATCAAAAGGGATATATAATGATTGCTAATGGACTTGTTCCAATTTTTAAGCTTAAATTCATTCAACGATCTATTCCAAATCCTGTGTTGTTTTTTCCTACTCTTTTTCTCTGGTAATACAAGGACAAGTAATCTAGCGTTGGTTTGGATTTCTTATCCTACCCGAGAACTTACACAGTACGAGGTAAATGTCATCCTACCAGCCCAAAAATAAAACAAGGCAAAATCAGTTAAGAGAGGCCATTTCAAGGCTAATGTCATCTTACAATTTATGTGTTTGGATAAATTTATTTTGCTTTTAGAAAAGGAAAATGTTCATTGCACACCACTTTATCACACCTTTACTTACACCTACTCATTTGAAGAAAAAAAAAGATAGAGAAAAATATATTAAAATATGTGTTTTTCTTGTTTTATTATTTAAAAAAATATAAAAATAATATAATAAAAATGATGTACAAATAATATTATTGTTTAGAAAAACTTATAATATATCAAAATGCTTAAAAGAGAACTTTAAACTCAAAAGTCTTTTTTAAGTATAAAATAAACTAATCTAGATTTACATAGCTATTGGCATGGAGCTTAAAGGCTACCAATCTTCAAAAATGGCAGAGTTATTTTATCCCAAAAGCAAGAACACAGATTTTACATGTAAGTTTAAGTAGTTAGACAGGACTTCTTCCCATCCAAAGACATCTTAATTTCATATGCACCATATGTGTCAGTATGGATACCTTATGATAAGACATCTTATATTTAACTTCTGAGTAATTGACTTGAATCATCTTTCGAATTGGTGGCACACAAACCATTCTGTGCTTCAATGTTTAGTAGCGTCGCTTCAGTGACACCAAAAGAAAAATCTCACTTAAAAAAGTAAGGATACTTAAAACGTACTTGAATAGGGCCAGCCGCTATCAATGAGCCCTCAACGCCACCTCCAAAAACCCTACCGTCAGGTTTGGCCAGTGAAACGCTCAACATGCCATTTTTGCGACCAACGCCAGCGTAGGTATATGACCCAGATAAAGAAAGAATCTCAAAGCGGCCCTGCATGTAGGAGAGTTAAAACAAACCAAAAAGAAAAACAAACACAGACACATACACATACACAAAAAAAAAAAAAGGTTAAAGAGCTTATCTTTACGTCATAAGATTCATGACATACAAAATTTTGGTGCCTTACTAGAACAAAATGCAATGAGAAGAGTAAAGGGACCAAGAACCCATTATAAGTTATAATCTCCTTTACTTCTTGTTGTCTTCAACGGTAGTAAGCAGTGGTGGGCATGCACATTCACTGCTTCAATTCAGGTCTATGTGGCCAAGAGAGAACTATGGTAACAATTTTTTTAAGGTAAAATACATTTTATCTCTTTGAAGTATAGTTTTTTTTCATCTTATTCCCTTAAAATTTATTTTGTGTTACTTATTCTCTTAACATTTGGGCCAAATTAAAAATGTTAATTATTTAAAACCAAAATTTAGAAGAATTATGCGATAAAAATTCAAACTTCATGAGATTAAGTGAAAAAAAATTCATACTTTACGGGGGTTGTATGATGAAAAAAATTTGCATTTTGTAAAGGTAAAGTTTGAGTCAACGTTAGAATAATATTTTCAGTTCAACCCAAATGTTAAGGAATTATACAAAATAAATTTTAAGATGTTAATTTGAGAGATTTTAGTACCTTTTTTTTTTACATGGCCAAGCAGAGATATAAAGTGAAAGTAGGCAACAACATGCAGCCAGAATGATACGTATGTGATTGTGTGTACCTCATATCTCAAAATACCCTCAGAAGAACCAGGTTGGCGAATGATGACACTTGACACGGTACCAGTAGCAGAAAGTATGCAAACAGCCCGAGGACCTCTCTGAGAAAATGATAATATCCTGCTGAACACATCCTGCAAAAGAAACCAAAAGCATACTTCCTCGTTGATAACAGATACAATAGCCATGAAGTTTTGACAAATCAGAAATTTTAACAATATATTGCTTTGCGCGTCTGATAAATGACTATACCTCCCCAGTATTCACAGTCAACACATGAGGGGTGAAGCTTCCCCCAGCTGTTTCTGCAACGAATCCACCTTCAGCAAATCAACAGTCAAACATGAGAGACAGATAAAATAAACGATATGACGTCGTATTGAAATTAACATTTCAAGGGAAAAGGTACCGTCACAAGTGCAATTTTTTTTTTTTAATGAAATGACATGAAAGTTTGAAAATATGGCATTATTTAATTATTTAAAAGAAACTAATTTCTTTTGTATTCCAAATTATCCTGTTGCCCATTCAAAAATGCCTGCCACGCTATGCCACCCAAATGGGTATAGCTACCTTTAATTAAAAAAATTATTTTTATAATAAAATAACAATATGAATAACATTAAAAAAATAAAATATTTTAATTATAAATTAATTGAAGATAACAATACATTATTAGAGCAGCTTAAAATCCCCATCATATAAATATGAGTATAGGTAAAACAACAATCACACAGAAATCAGCGGTTGTTTCAAGTCATTATATCTGTTATATTGAAGTTGTTCTGTTAACTTTATTTTTTTTTCAAATATTTATATTTAGATTAATTGTTAAAATCAACAATTAAGTAAATATTTTTCAACCACTATAACATCCCAATATTTTTTTTAAAAAAAACTATTGAATATCCTCCTAGCATCTGCTGCTCTTCGTCTACTAAAAGAGAAATGGTGAATTAATCAAACCTTCAAGCCAGATATCCCAACCAAGTTTGATAGTCCCAAAACCATTTTCTGATAGTCCCATGATTGGTAGTCGAGTTACAGGGATGACAAACACAGTCATTCCAACAGACCACAACATCAGTGATCAAACAACATTGAAGAAAAAAAGGCACTTGATGATAAAAATCATGTAAAATAAAACCTAAACAAATCACCTAATAAGAAGAAAGAAACTCACCAAGTGAGGCCAGAAGCTGGAGTTTTCCAGAACCACGAGGGCGTCCCCTGCTTCGCTTAACAGAGCTTCCAAACGGGTAACTCGAAAAGCCTGACGGCACCGATGATGTCGTTGCCGGGGACAGCAGGTTCTCATTAACATCGTACTTCCGAGGCCTCCCCCTTCTCTTCTTCGAGCCCACAGAGTCCAATGCCGAATCCATGACATCTACCTCGGTGTTGTTGTTGTTGTCGGCGTGCGCCACTGTCTGCTCCAACGCTGGCGTCGCAGTTGTCTGGTTCTGAGCGGAGATCGGAGACTGAGTGACCTGGTCCTCCATGATAGACACCCCTTGCACAGCTACAGAGAGAGAGAGGGTCTTTCCTTGTGCGGGGGAAGACGAAGATGGAGTTTGAACACGATGTGCAAAAGGCGCCAGAAGAAAATGGGTCTTCGAGACTCCTTTTTAGCTGAAACGAAACTGTCCTTTTCTCTCTTAATATAAGAAATTTGGATTTTCTGAAATCACACTGAAACGGTGAATACAACTCTTCACCCGTGTAAGTTCTTTTATAGGGGAGTGGACTGTTTTCTTTTATTTTTTTTAATGCCATTAATAATATCCTTTGCCAATTTTGAAATTCGAGGTAAAAAAGGATAAAATAAAATTAATAATAAATACGTTATTTATTGATTTATTTTTTTTCGTGTATCAGATCTCTTATTCCATTTGAGTAAATATAGGGAAGCAATTAATCTTGCGGATTATGAAATATTATTTGATATAGGCAGTAAAATTTGTAATTGCCACGATTAAAAAAAATTAATGTTTTATAATATTTTAGGAGATTTTTTTTTCCAAATATGATTGACCAAATAAGATGAAATGTTCAATAGTAATTAGGGTTCAATATGGTATTTAGTTTTGTATTTTTAGGAAAATAATTCCCCTGAGTACATGCATGCATGCATGCATGGATAATTGGAAAGAAATAAAATTCAAATGGTGGCATAAGCCACCATGCAACAAATAGATAAGAATGCATAAAACCACCCAACTAAATAGATTTTTTGTTTATTTTGTTGATAACTTTTTAAATGATTTTTTTCATTATTGAAATTATTTGTTTTCAATATATTAAGAGATGCAGGCACTGGGTAGAGGGTAGATAAGTGACTTGATACATTATCATCACATCATAATATTAGGAGTTGGTGTTACTTGAATTACAAACTTGTTGACCATGTCAATTGAAATTAAATCTTTCTTTCAATAATTTTAAAGGCACACCCTATATCAACTTAGTATATTTAAAGGATAATTTTTAAGTATTGATAAAAATTTAACATTAAATAATTAAAATAAAGAGTATACTTTCTTAACTAATAGTAATAGGTGAACTTCTCGGGTTAAAAGAAATTAATTATAATGATAGGTAATAACTAAAACTTTTTACATATAATACAACACTACATGTGAAAAATCTCCTATCTTGTGTCCTCATGATCAGGTTAGATTGGGTTTGACATAACTCAACTCAAACTTAGTTTAATATTTATTGGTCAAGATAATTTTTTTGGCACAGTTCCTAAACCCAAATAGACTAGATAATGCTCAAGTCTATATGTGACTTGAATAAAACCAAGTTAAGAATGGATTGGCTTAAAATTTAAATATAATTTATATTTTACATGTTTAACTAATAAATTAAGTCATAAAACTTTAATCTTTAAAAGTAAAAAACTTAAAATAATTCTTTTTCAATATTTAGATAATATAGTAATGTTTGCATAAATCTCAAAAATAAATAAGAGATGATGTTTTCATATTATGTACCTTCAGGCCAAGTTGGACCAACCCAAAAGGTGGTCCGCTCTCGTCCTAAAAAATGCATCGGGTTTCATTTTTTAAACCTGAGTCCGAATTGACTTTTCATTAAAATCGAATCTTACCCAGCCTAATTAGCTTAGGCCACTGGGCTAGGTTAAGTCTTGGTGACCCCTATTTACATCAAAATTAAAAATTATATTAATAAATTAAAATACTATCAAGGTTAATAAGTAATCAAATATATAAAACTTGATCATAAAAAAATTACATCATAAACTGAAATGTAAAAAGAATAATATTTTATTATCCAAAAAATATAAGAAATGACAATAGATATAATTTTATAAAATTTTTAAAGGTATATTAGGAATAAACAATTTTAATCCTATTTTATGGAGTATGAAATCTTAGTCCCACCTCTCTAGGAGAAAATAGATTCCGTACTCCATTTTTAGTTTTATAGAATGGAATATGAAATAAAATCATTATTTTATAATTTTTTTACAAACAAATATACCAATGCTTCATTTTATGGAATAGATATGGAATGAAATCATCATTCCTGCATACCAAATGTCACGTTAGTGATTATACAATAAATTTTTTTCATAATAACTATGATTTCATAAAAGTAAATTAATTCCAACACAAATAAAAAGGTATATCAATTGCTTTTTTCTTTTCGCTTGAAAAGTGATAATTTAATACAAAATACGTTACAATATCCAACTAGATATTATATAACTGAAACGGAAATTATGATAAAAGCAAATAATTTCTTGCGCTAAAAATTTAATATTTATACTTTTGTTTTTTGTAATTAATAAATATAGGCATTTAATTTTGTAACCTCATTTTAATTTTATTTACTAATCAAGTAGAATGATTGTTTTAAGCTTGAATATAGAAACAAATGTCGAAGAAAAATAAAATAATATGCTTACGAACAAGTTTATTTTACCTCCTCAACTCAACTATTGAAAGATCTTGTATTAAAAAAGACAATTGAGAAGCCTCGTGTGGCGTATTAAATAGGATGATTTGATATTCCCAATTTTTTATGCAGCAAAATTTTTTAATCACTCAACAAAATCTAGAAAAATATGAAGAATATAAAGGGTGGCTGTGTAATTTTAATAAAGTTTAATTTTACAATTTTGATCTTTAAATAACTTTATTTAGTGTATATTTAAAAATGAATAATTTTTTTAAAAAATATCTTATTATAACTTTAATTATAAATTATTTTAAATATAAAATAAATTAATTTAAACACACCTTTATAATTTATAATACATTTTAAGAGAAGAAAATATTGGACTCGAGCGCTGAAGTGCTCAAACGTCTCCTAGTATTTTCCCAAAAAATATCAAAAGGACTGGTCACGTTTCTCCCTTAATATATATTCACTATTCACCATTCGCATAAAAGCTACCCAATTGTGATTACGCTTTCTCCAAAGCATTTGTACTTGGAAAGTTCATGTGTAGCAGCTTTCCAAGTCTAATCAAAGCAAAATAGAACAAATCTTTTTTTTTTAATACAAAACGCGTTTAAGAAAAATGTAAAATGATAATTACGGATAGAAAAATCATTTACGAAAAAATCTGAATCAAAATGAAAAGGATAACTTAAATTATAAAAATGTTATTTGTGAAAAATCTAAATTATAAAAAGATAAATAATGATTTTACACAATAGATAAGGTATGCATCAGATTTAAACTGTTAAGAAACTATACGAATAAGATATGTGTATAATTATCATTAGCATAAAAATATTTAAGGTTAGGGATCCTACAATTTTCCTACAGAATAACATATAGAGATTAGCATTGAACTAGCCTTTACTCCATGCAGAATTAAAGCTATTAAGACCCAAGAAATCTATTATATTTTAGTAATGAGACTGCCTCAATTATCACATGCCAACCCCTTGTTTCAATGTAGATCAAATTATTCCCCACCAAAATTTGTTTCTAATTTTTTGTTTTTGTTTTATGTTTTAAGTTAATGGCATTTCTATTGTTTCTGCATTTTGTTCTCTCAAAGAACTCCCTATATTGTGCACGTGGCTTCCATGGAAATACTAAGCTCTTGGGCCTTGTAACACTTATGGCGATGATAAGAGATTATGGCATGCCTTCTATACTCAATAGCGTGAGTTATGTGATGGGCTTTGCCATTTAGCCTGCAGGCTGAGGAACACATGACCACAATATATAAAACTATATATACATATATATATACATATATATATATATATATTAGAAAGGATTTTTTTCTAATATTGAAAAAACTAACGAATTAATAAATACATTTTTTATGCTAAAAAAAAAAACCTTAAAAAATTTACTTTCTATTATTAGGCTCAGCATTTTTATTAAAAAAATAAACTCTTTTAATAAAATTAATTGATAATTTATTTTTTGAAAAAATAATTTTCCCTCAATTTTGAAATATATAAAATGTATTATCTGATATTTATTTTTTAACTTTAAATTTTTGTATTTGATCTATCAATACATTTTAGATAATAGTATATGTAAAAATTATAATAAACTACCCGAGAATAATTCACGGAGAGATAGACTATTTCAAAATAAATATAAAGCACGACGCATCGGATCCTATTTCCGCTAATACTTGATGAAGCAAACCATGAGAGCCAGAGACAAAAAGTTGAAAACCACATCAGTCAAACGGATAATTTTCTGTCTATTGACAAGTTTGAGAGTCGATATGCAATAGAAACCCTTACAAAAATGTTTGAATGCTAAACAAACGAATCACACTAGAAAAAATGACACATTTTATCGCTGCATTTCACAGCAATGGGTAAATGTTACAAGAACATTACATGTAATGTACGGTGGATTCTAAGTTGTACATAATTAGATCGCTCAATCTATGTGTTAACAAATAATTTATCACTTGTGAACTAGGACTCACCATAATGCACCCCACTTTACATCAAAGATGTATATCTAATTTGCACCTTCCCCTTCAAATAAACAGGATTCAAGCACGACGTGATCAAGAACTCCACTAAACTTGATCTGCCTGTGGAAGTTGCAAGCTGAAAGACAACTTCCGGCTCAAGTGCCACCATAGAAGCACCTCTATATTATGAGTGACATGACTCGCATCTATCTTGCTCTAACGAGCGCTTAAGACTCAAGAAAACCACCGGATGCAAAATGGCGCAAGGTGCATGGTGCACCTAATAGCAAACATACATGCTTGCACTGCCTCAGTGGTCTAAGTAAAGAGCATCTTCAACTCCTCAATCCGTGCAGTTCGAACTTCTTGATCAGTCAAGGCACCAGAAATCATTCGCTGTTTACGTGCTTGCACTGCCTCCATTCTCTCTTCAACTGTCCCCTGCAATGTGCAACATAAGAACAAGTGCCACATTCAAGTCAACAAGCTGACACCAAGGTTGAAAATTCATGTCACTTGGCGATACACTCCAAACAAACATACAGACGCGTAATTCTCCGAAATTGCTAGTACCTAAACAATCTCATACAGTGAACTCATAAGAAAGCAAGACCACCTCAACTCATTAAAATTTTAGCACTTCAATTGAAAAAAGGACTATAGATCAAATATCCAATCATAAAAAGAAAAAGGATGAAGTCCAGCTCAGCTGGTAGCTTTGCTGCCAGAACTTCACTAGTTTACTACCAGATCCCTTGTACCCAGTGAAGCAATTAATCAGGCCCAGTTAAAAATATAAAATAATAAAACCATGTGAGTCGTGCACATGATATTCCAAAATTGGGATGTTGAATGTACCTTCACAATAAACCGTTTGATGGCCACCTTCTTTGTTTGTCCAATGCGATGAATACGCATAACAGCTTGTTCCTCTACAGCCGGATTCCACCATGGGTCCTGTTCAAATGTTCATACTGACAAATTATCCATAATTCACAATTACTAAAAAAATCATTACGTTCCAAATGTCAATTATAATAATAACGTCAAATATCAGTTGGATTGATCATCTCATAAAGCATAGCAATCTGGCCCAACTTTCCGAATCTTATATACCTTCAATTATTTACTCCCATATAAGATTGATTGCTCTCTATAAAGTGTATTGTTTAAATTTCTTAGTCTAAAATATATACTTCAACGGCTAATTATTGTGGAATATAAAAATTGACCGTAAATTTACCTAGAAACCAGGAGAAGTACGGGTGGGTAATAATAATTTTTTTTTCGGTACATTAAGAGTGAGAAAAAGTTTTTACTCCTTTGGATCGAGAGCGCAAAGGTTAAAGCTCTCCTCCCAAGCGGCGACCTTAGGAATTGAACTTTGTTCGTGCTTCTGGGATCATGGTGCACTAACCACTACAATCAACCACTTGTGGGCAATAATAATTTAAATTTAAATAATGTCACCCCAATCATGATATTTAAATCTTGAATCCTTAAATGAAAATGTGATTCACATATTTTGCTTAGACATGATGATAAGTCAAAATTGTCTTGTAGTGGTAATAATGATATCATATATCATATACTCAACTAATGATCGTGTGATTTTAGTCATTATTTTAATATACATAATCCAACGCTGGTAACACATGACAATAATATTTAATGGGTTAAAATCAATTGACATTTGTGTTAAACAAAATCCCCCTTCCACTAGACTAACTTTGTAGAGGATGAGATTTATGCAGAACTAATTGAATTAAAAACTCCTATCATGCAGATCATACTCATAAAATTTTAACTTTAGTCCGAAATCACCATGTAATTCATGGGAATATCTTTTAAAGTTTAGGCAAAATATACTTTTCAAGTTTTTAAAAATATATTTATTATAATCATTGATGTTTAATTTTTCTCACATTTAACACTCAAAAGCAGGATCATAGTTACTTATAATTCAATGGTTTGTTTGATAAAAATCATATTCTATAGAAAGGTATTGAATGGTGTAAAGTGCATAAAGTTTTATGCTAGTGTCAATTATCTCCACACATAATTTATACATGCATCATTACATAAATTTATCTCAACTTCAAATTAATCAAAGAGTCATATTTAGAAAAATTATTGTGTGGTAGGGGAAGCTCTATCACCCGAAACCTTGTTACCAGATCTCGAAATGAATCTAAATACTTTGCTTGCCCTATGTCAATTCTGGTATTACCCCTGAAGCTGGACAAATACCAGTTTTTTTTTTTTTTGGGGGGGGGGGGGGGGGTGGGTTCTTTAGGGAGTTAGCATTTGCTCAGGTTACCACCTAAGTTATTGCTCAAGTGCCTACGAATTAATATCAAAGTTTGGGCAACAGAAACTGATTTGCACGTACCATTACAAAAGCATTTGAAGCTGCTGTTAGGTTTACACCCACTCCACCAGCTTTTAGTGACATCAACAACACCTGGTGCAAGACACAAGTACTGATGGTTAAAAACAGTCATCGCATTGAACCATTTCACATTCTCACTACACTCTCTAGGTCACAGACAAAAGCAAGAGGAAATGTGTCACAGACCAGGATGTTGCTGTCTTCTGAGAATTGTTTGATTACTTTTTCCCGCTGCTGCTGATTCAAAGTCCCATCAAGACGAACAAATGAAATGTTATTCCTGGACATAAATGAAATCACAATTATAAGAAACCTCTTTGGTATCATTGCACATCATCAAAATGTTTCAAGACAAGGAAAAGATAAATACAACTCATAACGGCATAAATGGCTAAAGCATGGTGCAGAAAGGAACACATGAAGCATACCATGATATCACAGCAATCCTCGAAGCTGACATTAACTTAAAAAGAATTATTACAACACAATGTAAAGAAAAAACATGTCTAGACTATGGAAACAGGTCTTTTAAAGAATTCTCATTGACTTGGACTCTCCCACAGGAAAAGCATCTTTCCTTAAGTATGACTGATCCACCATGGAATCTTACCAAGTAAAGGGAATCTGCAAGAGGTCTAGAAAAGCAGTCCACTGGCTGAAAACAATGCTCTTAGAGCCTGATGAGCGAAGATTTTCAAGTTCATGCAAAAGTACAGTTATCTTGCATGACTCTAGCCAGTTCTTCTCAATATCAATCTGAAACCGACTCTCAGTAGGGGCAGTGATAAGATCCTGCCTGCTGATTATTTTCCTGTAAGAGAACAATATTGTTTCGTGTTTGCACCATAACCAAGATTCCTTTGAAATCTACAGCTAAAAACAAATCTTAAACTTTTCTTTTTAAAGTTAAAGAAAAGACATCCAAAATTATAACAGTTTAACTTGATGATACCTACAAACAGGACATAAACCAGAAGTTGAATTTCGCCAACTTGCCAAGAGGCATTCCCGGCATAAGCGGTGAGCACAAGGTGTCAATACTGCATCTTCAAATGCTTCAAGACATATTGGACACTCTCCTTGCTCCCCCTTACGTAGCTCTTCCACAACTTCTTGAACATAAGCCCGTGAAGGTGCATCTTTTACTTCCCTTTCTGAAGCATTATGGGTTCCTCTAAGGAAGCGCTTAGCTAGTTTGTTTAGATCGGAAAATTCTTGAGTATCACCTCGACTAAATGAATCAAATGTCACCATGACAGTAAGTTAAAGCTTATGAAAAGAACTGCTGATAGCAAATGAACACAAACATATTCACCCAATCATAAAGCATCTTATTGGTTGCATAAAGACTAGATCTTTAGTGATAATCACCACGCTCTAAGTATGACAGAAAGAAGAAGAATAATCTAGAGTGGCGAGAAAAGAATGGTCTTAAAAAAGATCTGACCAATTAAGTTTCTATTTAAACGCCAACTCTATTGATATTATCTAGAACATTTGATTGGAGATCGACCCAAATTTAGAAGAAGAATAAGAAGACAAATTTATCTAGAACATTCAACCCAAATTTGGAACATCTAAAGTAAAACATCATTAAGCAAAGCTAAGAAAACCATCTTATGCCAAAGAAAGTTAAGAAGACAAACTCATTCCTATGCAACCAAATCCACGAAAATATTGAAAATATTAACCTAAAAACAAGAAAACTTATCGCGAACATTTTTTTTTTAAAATATTTCTTTATTCAAGAAAAAAAGAAGTTTATGGCAAACCCACAACCCAAATAACATGTTTAAATACTTTAAACAACTTACTGATGAAAATGAAATGAGCAAGAGTCACCAACCAAGCAAGCCCCATAATAGACCAACAGACTATTACTTTCAATCCTGTTAAGAACCCAAGTACTGACTGAAGGTTCCACCTTAAAAGCCTATGGCCTTCCAAATGCAATTAGCACTGAAAATGTTAAATTTTCAATTTTTTTCTCCTTCTTTATATTCTTCAGTCTCAGAAAGTAAAAAAAATTTAGGTAAAATCAGAAAGAAGATTTTATAGTTAAGAACAATATGCAAAAGCACTTCCCAGCTACCATTTTTGCTTTTGAGCCTCCATAATGCTACTACCAACATCCAGCAATTCATCATCATGTTAATCCTGATCAATTTTACTAGTGCTAAAGTTTACTATAAGTTATCTCGAATTCAACTTGGAAATTGCAATTATCATACATTACATTTCAGAGTCCAATGTTCATAGAAAATGTTCATCTCCACAGATTAGCTTATTAAATGCATTATGTTGTTCAGAACATGTTGGAAATTTTGAAGAGCAGATAAAGTATGTTAGGTATAACTGTTCCTTAAAAACCAATTGACCTGACCAGATGCTTATAATAATTTGCACTGGCAGCAGAATTCTGGTACAACCTTCAAGCACATAAATAGAAATGAAAGACATCATACCTCATTACAAGAAATGGATGATCACAACATTGTCGAAGACGTAAAAGTAACTCCAATATTGAAGCATAATTATGAAGAACACGCCCTTGCTCAACAAATTGGTCAAACTTGACCTACACAAATTTCATCAACAGGTTGGATCAATGTGATTTTTTCAGTGCCAAATAAATAACGTGAAAATAGTAAATATACATCAGAAGTACCTTAGATCTTTTGAACAGGGCCTCATAAAAGTCCTTTTCAGCTTCTGTGAGTTCACAGTAAATTATCTGCACTTCAGCTGGAGGGAGAACTAGGATGGGCCTGCAAAAAATAATAAGTTAACAGAATATACTAGATGTTAAAATAACTCTACAAGTCCTTAACCAGTTTACTGACTTGCCGTCTCGATCTGTGCTATGTTTGGTCCTCCTCAACATGATTGGTTTCAAAATGGATTGAACTAACTTCAACCCTCTCTCATCACCACCCTCAAATGGTTTCTGAATGAGTTTGTTCCACCTGGATCATACAAAATAAATCTTCCCAGTTCAGCACTCCGGCCACATAAACCCACTTGTAGTAAACAATCAAAGTCATAGAGTAGCAGTAACTAATAATAAGATGCATTCCCATAACAAGTGTTTTGCATTAGATGACAATGCTGAACATCAAATCACTTAGACACAATGCCCAGAATTCATGACATCCAGCTTGATTTCATACTTGGTATTCCAGTTATTTTATGCAAATTTTTTGACTGGGATACATAATAACTCGTGAAACCCATTTAAATCATAAAGCTTAAAATTCTTCTTCAACAGATGCCATCATCATCAACAAAGAGAAGTTTCACTACTTGTCTTAAGTTTGCACAAGACTTATGCTATAAATTTCATGTAAAATTGTTGTTACCATTGTTATCTGTTTCACTCCTCAGAAAGGAATCTTTGAAAACTACATTCAAAGCATCATCCCTAGAATGTAGAACGTTCTAAATGCTGTTAGATATATGGACTTAACAGTTCAATTTAAAAACTGTATTGAACCAAAAATCTAATCAAACATCAAAGCCTAGCATTTAAATACCATCCAAAAATGGATTTCAGAGTGGTAAAAAATGAAAAAAAACTTAATGAGAAATAGGGAAGAATGGAAGAAAATATTGGAGATAATTCAATGAGTTAACATATCCAACACTAAGAAGAAGGTAATTTTACCAGGCCCAATGACCCCAAGGCTCTATTCTCAGAAATCGAAGAAGACTGTAAATATCCTCAAGGTTGTTCTGTTGATAAAAAAATTCATGTCAGGAAGCATAAAAACTACATCAGCTGTCATGACCACCGATCCAAAATAAGTCAACTGACATTCAATACAAATGCATGAACTGCAAAAAGAAAATTGAAGCACATACACATTTGGAAGTTAATGAAAAAAATCTGAAGCTGAAAACTTTAACTTTTCCTAAAAAGATTTTTTCATGCCCAAACTTTTGGAATTTTTTTTGCAAAAAAATAAAAAAATGCTTATCCAAACATCCATTACGGTTTTGACAGCATTGCAAGGTGCATGTTCATAACAGAACCAAAGGCCATAGTGCTTAAACAGAATGCCGAACTTGCAACATTAGGATAAAACAGTAACAATAAATAAAAAATACACCCTAGCTAGAATGCAAGATGAGAGTATAACCAAAACTCAAAGCACAAGCAGACAAACTAATGCCAAACCTCATCAATATCATACCAGGACATCATAAAACAGATTCAAATTATACAACTCAAGATGAAAACCATAATGCACTGTCAAAGTTAATTAAAGATCCATAAGTCTAATCATACAATACAACCTTAGCACCAATCGAAGATTTCTGGTATATCAAGTTAATGCATCACATAGTGATCTTCTATTTTTTTATTTTTTTTAAATGGGAAGAAGAAATGCATCACATAGCTGTCTAGCAGTTCCAGCTGCCTTCTATAAAGAAAATATCAGATAGCTATAATATCCTTCCTAAAGGCTCTATATTGGCCTCAAGTGGAAATGAGCAACTATATTATTTTTAACATAAGTCCAGAAACATAAAGCTTAAAAGTGCCTTTGAAGTCTATGTGCAACAAACAGATGCATGAAGATAGTCATTATTATTGTTTGCTCCAATCCCTTGAGATTTAAAATAAAAAATAAAAACTAAACAAAGGATGCAAATTTGAGATCAGGGTGAAATTTCTTGTTCTTGGTAAATTAATTAGTAAATTAATCCACAAACACCAAAAAGAAAATTTTAAACCATGAGATAAAGAGTAAGACTCATAATTATAATAACTCACCTGGATAGGAGTTCCAGTAAGACACCAACGTTTGTCAGCAATTAGAGCAGTAGCTGCCATAGAAATTTGACTTTTAGAAGATTTTATAGTATGCGCCTCATCAAGAACTACTCTAAACCACCGAATTGAGAAAAGGCCGCCATTATCCTCTGCATTCTGTACATAAGACAGATAGAAAGATGCATCATGCATCAGTTTAAGTTTAAAGAAAAGCAGCAAATAGGCTGACAACTATCAGAGTAAACAGGTTTTCAACTACCTCACTGGAAAATTCAGAGGCTAAAACTCCATATGTAGTAATTACAACATCACACTGAGCTAGAGTTTTTGCATCTTTTGGTCTACTTTGTCCATAATGAACATATAGAGACAGAGACCCAGGCTGCACATGAGTTTCAATCTCTGCCTGAAGTAATGGTCAAATGTTCAGAGTATATGAGTAAGATGACTGTACTCTATACACATCCCACAGCTGATTACTACTCTGTGGTACCAACTTTCGACTAAAATATGCAGTAACCAGCTGAGCTACATAACATATATAAAAATTGACAACACAAGTACCTTCCACTGCCCAAGAAGAGTCATGGGGCATACTATCAAGTTGCCACCACTTGTTAGAGCATTCTTTTGCTTCATCAGTTTATCAAAACCAGCAAATTTTGTTGCCTTCTTTGGTATGTTTGATAAGCTTTGCACTGTATCACTAACTTCACCACCTTCAGTAAAGGGCTGAGCCACGGATTGACTGCCTGATGATCCACCCCTTCCTGAATGCGCAAGGAGAAGGGCTATGGTCATAATGGTCTTTCCAAGCCCCATAGCATCCGCCAAAATCTTCAAATTCACAATAAAATAATACATTACAATTACAAACATTGAACAACATGAGAAAGCCACAAAATTATCTGGGGTTAACTCATCAAGAAACATACTCCCCCTCTAGCCATTTGAAGTGTACTGGGAAATTCTACTGTGGCTTCACCAGAAAATGCATTCAAATAAATAATGAGCTCCCTCCTACAAAGTACAAGCACAAATACTTTATCAGAACCACTCCTTGGTTTATCTATCTGCAATTTTATGTATCTCTCAATATAACAATAGCCATACTTGTCAGCCAGGCGATATGCTTCCCAACATGGATGAAGTGTTGTTGCTGTCTCATCCATAGGTCGTCCTTTCTCCAGCTGGACCATCCAATGAAGAGCTTGCTTTTGATAGGGCCGCAGTTCACACTGAAGATTATCTGGGGGATCCATTTCCTAAACAATACTTTCTAGTTAATGGTTAGTACACCATACATAAGCATAACATAAGTAAAACAGTGCACTTTACTCGTAGAATGCAGCACCTCTAAATCTGAGCTTGATCCAACACCAACAATGTTGTCAAGATCAATTTCAGAAATGGAATCCTCATTGTCATTCTTGTTACCATTTTGAGATGGATGGTTAGACTTGACATGTAGTAATGTGACCTGAGGAGAAGAATTCTCTTGTTAAAGAAAGGCACCATGCTAAGATGGTTGCAGACATAGTCAAAAAGTAAATATATATGTAATTTTGTACCTTTTGATTGAAAGGACGCTTGTTGGAATAGAAGTCATCAGGAGTTAACTCTGCCTAAAAATCAAGTGATGATGCAAGTCAATATTCCAGTACAACTTTCTTCATACTTAGTTGTAAGTTACCTTCTCTAACAAAAGAAGCTAATTCCACAGGCAGACAAATATAACAATTTCAACTGTACATACTAATGATATAAAAGAGGCTAGGGAAAAAAATTCAGGTGAAACAGGGCAACCACCTTCTTAAAAGGGTTCAGGCCTAGCAACCGAAACAAGGTTGGAAGAGGATGAAACAATGATTCATCTGTGGGATTGGTAGCATCCTTGAGAGAAACCTGATGATGCTTACCAAACATCGACCTATTGATAAATACACTGAAATAAAAAAAAAAAAAAAAAGATCAGTTTTATTTATTTACCATCATAAACATTAACCACAAAGTGCAAACCATAAGATTTAACAGACCAATTCTGCAATGTATCATTGTAACTTGTGAACATGGTGTGGCAAGGCATGCTTGGGGCAAGCATAGCGTTTTGCATGGAGCATACCTGATTGACAAAAGAATGGTGTCCATAATGCCCAAGACATTAGGTGCAAATTTACAATGCCCCTCAACCCTAACCTTCTTATCCCGCACAACAGGCAAGAGACACCGAGCCCATTCATTTGGTATTCTACCAATCTGCCAAAACCCCGTCAATTTCAAACACTACAAACACAAGTTTCAACCCACCCATACTGAACAATCGACCCGTGTTATCAAGCAGTACATTACCTCTCCAGATTGTTCGGTGGAGAATCGAACTATCTCCGAACAAGTTGCCGCCGCCTGTCGTCCTCGTCCAAACCCTTTACCCGGGGACGGCGAAGCGGAGCCTGCCTTGGTGGGAAACTTGAAGAACACTGGATCACCGGACTTTATAGTCCTCCCTTTACAAGTGGACAACCCAGCCAATTCGCCACAACCCACGAACCACCAATCACTTGCGGCTACAGAACAATCCCCTGAGTTGGTGGAGCGGTCAGAAACATGTGCTTCCGACCGAAAAGAGCAGTTATTGTTGTCTCCTGCACCACCGCCTTGCTTGGAGTTGGCGACGACAGTCCCAGTCGCAGTGCCAGAATCAGAGGTCGAACGTGGAGGAGAAACTTGGGGATTATTTCTGCGATTGGGTTTGCAATTAGGGGTGTGGGTATCGAAAATAATGTTGATTGCAGCGGTGAGGTCGTTGTTGGCCATGTGTAGGGCTCTGATGATGTCCATGTCAGAGTATTCAGAACCGACGATGGATCGGACGGTGGACAAGTGGTGGTCCGTGACCTTGTTCGCCATCGCCCTAACCCTAACCCTAATGTCTGAAGACGAAGCAAAGGGAGAAGAGAGCTCCAAATCAAATTCTAAACTTCACACATCATAAGAGGCGGGGAGGGGGGGAGTGGAGGGGACGAAACGAAGTGAAATTGAGTCTTCATAACATGGCGGGAGTCCGCGTGAGACGCACGTGATCACTTGCCTTCCCGCCATCTCCATTGTCGCTCGCCCGTTTTCGATTGCGCACATATTAGGGCGTGTTTGAGAATTTTAAAAGTTGATTTAAAATGCTATGAGATAAAATTAAATATATAAATTCAAATAAAAATATATTTATTCAAAATTAAACTTAGTTTCATTTAAAATTAGATTGAAATTTATTCAAATATAAATTTATTTATATCTCATAAAATAAAATAATATAATCAAATGAAAAAATATAAATATTTTATTTTATTATAATGAAATTATAAATTTTTGTGAGAATTTTGTAACGTAATGAATTTCATAAGGGAGTAAGAAAAAGAGACAAAAAGAAGAGGAGAGAGAGTCAACAAAAAATTAACTCTGAGTTAGATTTATTAAAAATTAATTTCACCTCAAAATTTGTTTATATAATAACCATTTTTTTAAATTTAGATGATAACTAAATATTTTATATTTAGTTTTTTAAAATTTAGATATCTAGCTCTTTTTAATTTTGTCAAATAAATTGGTAAACAATATTTTTACTATTTTTTAGCCTAACACCTTTCTTTTTTGTTTTTGTTTTTGCTTTTTTACATGGAAGATGGGATAGGAAAGGGGAAAAAGTAAGCTCTTGAAGAATTGAACTTCTAATATCATAAGACATTATTGCATTTGCTTTGGTATTCATTCAATCGTGTTTGGATAAGATATTTTTAATTTATAAATAATTTGAAATACAATATAATTAAATTATAGCAATTCAATACTCATCATTTATAGATTTTTGTTTCAATGCTTTTTTGTAACATTATAAATTATAGAGCTATCTCCATTTTCTTTGTTTACATCATAATCATTGTTTTTATTCATTCCTGTGAAATAGTTGCGTTTGCTCTGTTTTGGTCTTAGAATTATGTAATCCGTGAATTGTGTTGTATTTTACATTATTTGGATAATCAATAAATTAATTACTGTACATGTTTGTTGTAAAACTAATTTCTCAAACTGTTGCAACTGATCTTTAATTAGGCCTTTGCTTTATATTTATTTTTTGAGCAGAGAGAGAAAAAATAGATTTAAAAATTTGATGCATACCTTATTTAATATCAATTTAAGAGTGAAAAGTAAGATTAAAAACAAGGCGAATTGAATCAAGTTGAGGTTCAGCTCAGTTCGACTTACTTCAATAATAAATTATTCAATTTAAAACTTTATTCAAATTCGATATGAACCATTTTTGTAATTCGAACTTGACTCATATCAAGTTCATGAGCTATTTAGTTTAGCTCGTTAACTAAAATTGTAAGAACCAAATAAGCTAAAATGAGATAAAATAAATAAAATATTAATTTAAATTTCTTTTTTTTTCTCATACTTATTTTATTTTCAAATTATATTATTGTAAATATAAAATATTATATATATTATTTTATTATAAATATCAAGTGAGTACATGAACCAAATAAGTTGAGTAATAGTTTGCTCAAGTTCTTTATTGATTTAACGAGCTCAATTTTAAAATTAAGTTAAACTCATTTTGTTCACAAACCAAATTTATTAAGCTAATTAACAAGTTGAGTCTCAATTTACTTGTGAGTTAGTTTAGTTCATTGTCAACCCTAGTAGAAAGGAATAAATTTAGAATAATTAACTTTATGTAACCCCATATTTTTGTATATCTCTTTCATCCAAATGATTGGGAAGGAAAGAAAAGTTTTAAAAATTTACTTTATTACTTTATTTATATTAAAATAAAATGATGTTATGAGTTGTGAAATGTAATAAAATAATTTAAAATTTATTTACAATCATTTACATTATTTTTCTCGATGAAACTTAACAAAGGAAAGAGGACCTTTTTTCACTTATTCCTTCATTTCTTTTATAATTTCTTTTTGTTTTCCTTTTATGATACTAAAAGCATAAAAGGCACTCTTAACAAATGTTTACTTTAAAATTCAAACTTTGTTATTTTTCTTAATAATGTGATTCATTTATCATTACGTCAAATTTTGTTACTAAAATATGAACAAATTATAAATAGTAAAAGTATTAAGTTTGAAATAATAAATTTATCCAATTCAAACTTCCCAACCTCGTCTATTTAAATTTACCCAATTCAAATATTTTTAATTTTGCCCATTCATTTGGTTAGAATAACATAATAATGAAATAATACTAATAACGTATGGTCCAAAAACAAAATAACTGTTTCAACCTAAAAAAAAAGGAAAAATAACAAAATAACTGTTTGGGCATGGAACAAGTACAATTTGACCCTAATCGGTCTTGCTACATAGGATGGCATGACCGTTGCCAATTGCCAGTTATATTTAAATCAAATTTATTTATTTTTTATTTTTAAGAAGATGCGGGAAATTGTTTCCGCCAAAACTTATTCCAATTGAGCTTTTTCTTTCACTGCGCGCCACGATCGTGAACCGGTGTCCTGAGTTGGCTCACTTTCATTCCGAGTCAACTCATATCGGGTTTTGTCAATAACAAAAATGTTAGCAGCAATATTGTCACCTAGTCATAAAACCAAGGAAAATGTTTGTGTGAAAAAAAATACAAAAAAAAAAAAGAAAAACACTCCCTCGTGCTCATTGAATCCTGTGTAGAGTAATTCAAACTTCAAAGAGATGCGAATTTTATATATACCTTTAATTATGTTCATATCGTCACTCTAACAAAATCAACAACCCATATTCCTATTTATTGTAAAAAAAAGTTAGGTCATTTTTGTAAATAAGGGGTAAAATATATTTTACCTTCATGGAAAATAGCTTTTTATCAATTTACTTATCTAAAATTTATTTTATATCATTTAATTTGTTAATATTTAAGTTGAACCAAAAATATTATTTTTTTAGTTAAATCAAATATATATTTAAAATCAAACTTTAGGGGTTATGAGATGAAAATCAAAACTTCATGAGGTTAAATTATAAAATTCACAGTTCAAGAAGATTATAATCTTTATTTTTTATAAAGGTAAAGTCATGTGATGTTTGCGTATTATATGTTTTGTTTAAGTTAATGGTCAAAGTAACATTTTCCTTTCAAGTTAAATATTAGGAGAGTTCATACAAAATAAACTTAAAGAGAGTAAGTTGAAAAATTTCTATACTTTAAGAATAATTCATATTTTGTCCTTAATAAGATATATATGTAATAAATAAGGAAATTATAAAAATAATGTAATTTTCATGTACTTTATTTTATATAAATAATATTTTGAAAAAGATAAAAAAATTTTAAAAAATAATATATGAATCTATATATTTTGTATAATTTTTTTGTGAATTTTTTTATCATTATTTCCTAAAAATACTTATTTTATAAGATAAAATATGAACTTGCATGTACTACTATTATTAGTAGTTAAACTCGTGAGAATTCATTCTAGAATATTAGTTTAATAGATATGAGTGTTTCAAGACTTTAAGCATCATATTGAGCCTCTTATCTTATTCAATGTGAGACATAACAACTATCATCTAAGTTATTTAATATTCAAAAAAAATATCTCATAAAAATTAAAATTTGTATAAATCATAAAATCACATAATTTACTTTCCTCCATTCATAATCCAACAGATAGAATTTAAATTAATGTATAATGCTATGTATCAATCATAGTATTCATCCAAAAATTATATTTTTATGAAATAATTATAGTAATTATAATTGCCTATTGCAATAGATTTATGATTTTTAAAGTTAATTATGCATGTGAAATTTAAAATATCAGTTATATATCTAAATTGATTTATTTTATTTTTTAAAAATTTGGTTTAAATTTTTTTTAGTGTGAATTAGGAGGTTTGACTCATTTAAATTATTATATAAATCTAATTTTTTAAATAAAAAATGATAATAATATATTTTTTTAAAATATTTTTTAAACAAATTTACAAATAAAATAATATAATCTAAACACCACGCAAATTTTAGTATTGTTTTAGATAATTAATAACGAGAATAAAAATTTACGCCGAGTGAAAAGGGAATCGGACGGGTGGAGTCGGCAACTCTGTGGTGTGTGTATTTTGTGCAGTATCACTCCTCACTAGGGTTAATTTCTGCCCTCTTCTTCGCTTTATCTCAGAAAAAGCAGAGACACGGTCTTCTTCGTCTTCAATGGCAATGGTGCTCCTCGAATTCGAACGCTAACCACGTACGCTCTCTTATCATCTCTCTGCCTCCTAACCTGTGTCCATTGTCAATTAACTTGGATTTTCACTCATTCTCTTACAAACAATTTTGTGTCTTTCGATGGTTTTGTAGTATCTGAACAAACTCTAGTTTTATACCTTGGATGAAGCTTTGGCGAAAAATCATTTGTTTCTGAAAAGTCACAGGGACTCTCGAGGTGATTTCACGATGGAACCACCGATTGTCAGATCGAGGGGTCGCCAGCGGAAACGGAGGAGAAAAGAGGATGAGAACGGGGCTGGTGATTAGAAATCGGTTCCTGAAGCGAAAAGGCAAGCTGTTGGGACAAGATCAATAGCATTGGTTGGGCGATATGTTCTGAAAGAGTTCCCCAGAAGTGGGGTTTTCCTTGGGAAAGTTGTATATTACGAGTATGGGTTATATAGAGTCAGTTACGAGGATGGCGACTGCGAGGATTTAGATAGCAGTGAGATTCGTGGGATACTTCTTAATGACTGTGATTTCGATGATGATTTGACTCGAAGGAAGAGTATATTAGAGGAATTAGTGTTGCAGAATAGTGTAAAGATTGCAGATGGGTCGGAGAAGGGTTCTGCTGACCCAAATAAAGACGCCTCCGACTCCAAGGTTGAGGCACCTGTATCGAGTGAATTGCATGGCGGGTCATCAATTGAAAACGAAGAGCAACAAGATGAAACGGATGCTGATTCATCAGGTGACTCAAGTGCGGGTTTAAAAGGAAGGGATTCAGGGTCTGATGCTGAGACGCAGCCTGTGCTGCCATTGCAGTTGCCGCCGTCTTCGGGAACTATTGGTGTGCCAGAGCCATATGTCTCACACCTCTTTGCAGTCTATGGATTCTTATGATCATTCAGCACTCGTTGGATGACTTTGTTGGTTCTCTTAACTGCCAATTTTCAAACACTTTGTTTGATGCCATTCATTTTTCCCTGATGCATGCTTTGAGGCGCCATCTTGAAACCCTTTTATCTGAGGGCTCAGAGCTTGCATGAAAATGCCTTAGGTGCTTATATCTTTGTGCTTTTTAATTTGACAAAATTTTGTGCATCTGATTTACTGCTGCAGCATTATCTGCAATCATGTCATTCAATGTACAAGTAATTTATTATGTTCCACTTGATTGACGGGAAACACAAACTATGGGTTTGATTTTCATTTTGGGGGTTTAGGGGAGTACATGACTGACTTAACTCCACCAGTTAAAAACATTGGAGGTATGTCATATGTATTTGTGTGTGTGATTTAAAAGAATTTCAAAGCAACTAAATGTGGAGTTGTTTAAATCCATCAACTAATTCTTATAGAGGACATCAAATCTGTTATCGTCACCTAATAGCATTCTTTTAATATGTCTCAATCTCTGCACCATGAGATGTGCCCTAGTGTTTATCCTTTATGCTACTATTTGTTTTATGAGATTATTTAAATTCAAAAGGATGCTAATTTGAATATTTATTTCCAGGTGCAATGATTGGAGTTTGCTTGAAACATTGACTTGGCCTGTTTTTGTGATTCAGTATTTAGCAGTTAATGGATATACAAAGGGATTCGAGTGGAAAGGATTTTATGATGAGATTTTTAACGGCGAGTATTATTTATTGCCTGTAAGTAGGAAGTTAATAATATTGCAAATTCTCTGTGATGATGTTTTGGAGTCTGAGGAGCTAAAAGCTGAAATGACCATGTGTGAAGAATCAGAGGTTGGGATGGATTATGATGCTGAAGATATCCTTCCTGCAGAGAATGGGCCAAGAAGAGTCCATCCAAGATATGCCAAAACTTCTGCTTGCATGGATAAAGAAGCTATGAAGTTTGTTTCAGAATTAAATGCTGTGAACCTACCTGGTAACTCTATTTCATATTTCAGAGATACTGAAATTACTGAGGATGGTGATGTTGATAGAAATGGAGATGAATGTCGCCTCTGCGGCATGGATGGGACCTTGCTTTGTTGTGATGGATTTCCCTCTGCTTATCATTCAAGGTGTATTGGTGTGATGAAGATGAATATACCAGAAGGGCTGTGGTATTGTCCAGAGTGCAAAATTAATATGATTGGTCCAACAATTGCACATGGAACATCACTTAGAGGGGCTGAAATATTTGGAAAGAATTTGTATGGGCAACTTTTCATGGGTACTTGCGATCACTTACTGGTGTATGTTCAACATCTTTATAGTGTTTCTTTCACCCCTTCATTTGTTATGTTGGAGAAGTACTGGTGCTACTTTTAATGTTAATGAAATTTATAGTTCAGTTCTTTTTTTTAATTCTTTGCTATCATTCTCATTATGGATGCACGTCAATTTCTGAGGTTTTATTTTTATGATCTTTTAACACGGATGATTGCAGGCTCCATGTCAACAGTGGTGAATTTTGTCTTAATTATCACAATCAGAATGACATTCCTGAAGTTCTCCATGACCTTTATGCATCCATGCAGTATAGACCTATATACCATGGTATTTGCATGGCAGTGTTACAATATTGGAATATTCCAGAAAGTTTCTTGCCCCTTTCTGTTACAACCGGAACACATGTAAACTCAGCAAATACAAAGGAAGATGCAAAGTTCTCTACTTTATCACTTCCTTCTTTGGTTGAAGAAGACCATAAAGCTGTTAGTTTGGTGAGGGCAGAGTACGCTCTAACAGCTGTGAGTGGGATTTGTAGTGATAATATGGTGCCATCTCTTGATGCTTCATTGGTTACCACTCAAAGTCCTGCTCCTGAAAGCGGTGGCAATGCTAGAACGAAGGAGTACCCTATCATGAATATGAAGCTACCTGAGGAAACTAGGATGGATTCAGTCATCGCAGCTGGTTCTGTTAGCCATCAGTCTGACATGAACTACCAAAATTCTGTTAATAGGTCAACTGCAGTAGATCCTACCAAGTGCTCCTTGGTAAGCAACCGATTTAGTAATTTTGGGAATGCAAACAATATGAGGTTGCCTATGAATTTGTCTTTGCAAACCAAAGGTGACCGAGCTGGTTTTGGGAAGTGCAAACGCAATTTAACTAATGATGTGTACATGGGTTGCTCCTATAAACCTCAGTCTACATTAATTACTATATGCATGGTGATTTTGCTGCATCTGCTGCTGCTAACTTGGCCGTTCTTTCTTCAGAGGATTCTAGATCAGAGGGTCATGTGTCAGACAATCTGAGGAAAGCTACATCTGGAAACACTTTTTTGCTAGCAAAAGCATTCTCACAAACAGCTTCACGCTTCTTTTGGCCAAGTTCTGAAAAGAAGCTTGTGGAGGTTCCAAGAGAGAGGTGTGGCTGGTGCCCTTCTTGTAAAGCCCCTGTTTCAAACAAGAAAGGATGCGTGTTAAATCATGCTGCTCTAAGTGACACTAAAAGTGCTGTTAAAAGCCTTTCTGGTCTTTCTCCTGTTAGGAGTGGAGAGGGAATTCTTCCTAGCATTGTGATAGGAACCCAGAAATCAGAATAGATTTTATTGAATCTGGAGACAGAAACCAGTAGATACAGATTTCTCACTCCCCACACTCTCTCGTAAGAACTAGCAAAATAGAAAGAAAGCTCAAAATAAAAAGAACAGAAACAGAAAATGCAGAGCTTCGAGGGTCTGCAAACCTCCCAGCCAAATGCCCCAATTCCCGTACTCAATTCCCCCTCTCCTCTCTCTTCTCTCTTCTCCTCTTATTCCCTTCCCACTCCCCCATTCTGCCCTCTGCCCCACTTGTCACTTCAGCAGGTTGTTACAAGGCAAATCCAGCTTTCCCACCTGCCCACACATGTCTGCCCATCCCCTGCTCTGTCTCCTCTCCATTCTGCTATGCAGGCAGCAGGTACTGCAGTAGGTGCAGCAGGTACTGGCCCACACGTCTCCCATTTTCTGCTGCCATTCCCTTCCTTGGTTTACCCCTCAATAGTAAGGGTCTATCAATACTTCCCCCAAAAGATTCACCTTGTCCTCAAGGTGAAGGTTTAACAAGTGTCTTATAGCAACTGAAAGAGAACCCAGGCCGGGGTCCATTGTTTGAAGCATAATGACCAAGTTATGCTTGAAGTATAAAAGCTTTCCACCTGGGTCCCACTGACCTCCTCTAATTCCCATAACCCCTGCACTTATGGTCAAGATGGCAACTGCAGCTACACCAAGGTGTGTCTGAAACACATTTCTTTCAGTTATATCCAGAGAAGTCTTATGGAAGTCTTTCCATTTGAGGGAACTTCAGTAGACTTATCTGCTGCCTTTTTGACATTGGAGACTTCAGCTGGACGGATCTTGAATTCCCAATACTTAAAGAGCAGCAATGGTAAATGGTAATGGTTGGTTCTGAGAGGAGTCTGAAAACTCTTTGCTACTGTTTTCAGCATATAATTCTGTTACCTTCAGGACAATTCTATTGATGCTTTTTCTAATGAAGCCAGTACAGGTATCAATGCGGTGAGTGGCAGCCCTACGCTCTTGCAATTTCTCCGAACCACACCATTCCAACACCAACACAACATTAGTTCCTCCCGGGTCAAACACGAAATAGTGAGTGCCTCCATTCGCCTCTAGTGCTCGGTTTTTTGTGGCATTTTTGGGCCCAAAAACAGAGTGTCATTCCCTCTGCAATTCCACTAGTATACATGGAACGCCAGTCTCCCATTCCTAGAACTTTAACCAACAATGCTATCTCCTCTTTATATACCTTAGACATTTCATCATTGGGCTTCACTTTGCTACTGTTGCTACTGTCCCCTCCTTTAACTTTAATGTCGTCTCCCTTAATATTTTGGAGCTGGGCCATTAGGTTAGAAAAAGAAACCCCAAATTCCGTTTCTGTCTTGTCTTCTCCCTCCTCATTCTGCACGCAGCTGGAGCTCTCTTGTGTAGTACCGAAATCCCACAACCCCGGAACCAGAGAAGCTAGCATGGGTGGTGGGTCTGGTTCAAAGTCTTCAACAGCTCCGTTGGGGTGTGGCCCAAAGTTTAATAGGGTGGTTTTGTGAGGCCTGATTCTGTTTTGCAGCCTTGTCTTCTCCTTCCCTTATAGCGCATTTCCTTTTTTCATTCAGTTGGGCTTGGCCCAATTGTTTTGGAGTGGGGTTCAGCTTGTACCCAGTCAATTCTGCCCCAGCCTCTCTCCCATTCACGATGGTTTCTCCCAGCTCTATGTATCTTCTTCCACGCCTCTTCAGGAGGGCTAGCAGCAGATGCAGCTCAGATGCGAATGACCCACCAACCACCGTCCAAGACTCTAAATCCGGTGGCTCCGGTGGGGGCAGTGGAACAGTTGGACTTTTTGAAACCCATAGCTCCATGTTCGTCGCAAGATCCTCTCCTTTCTGCTGCCCCATCGCATGACCTATATGATTGAGTTTCCTTTCCATCTTCAACGTCTCGTCTTGCAAAATAGCCAAACATGGTGACTGTTCAGCGGTGAATGTCCTCCTACCTGCTGCCCAAAAACTCAAGTTCGGTCCCTCCAGCCATGGTGGAAAAATGCTCGACACTTCAGACTCTGTTTGGGTGCTGATTGTGCGACCCATCGGTTGGGTTTCTTCTACATTTGCGTTTCTTGGTCCATCCACCAATCTTTCTTCAGTATCTTCACTTTCTTGGTTGGTCACAGGTGTGCTTTGGGTTGAATCTCGATGAATTCCTTGAGTAAAGTGTAACAGCTCCCCTTCCTCTGTTTTCTTCAGTCTTGTTTCTTGCAACCCTCCTCGGACCTCAGTCACTTTCACCTTTGCCCCTAAGTCTGGCTTCCGAAGGTTCTCATCCTGGACCCAAACCAGTTGGTCCAGATCGTAGTCAGGCTGGAACCGGTGGATTATTGCCTTCTGGAAGGCTATCCAAGCTGCCTTGGGATTTTGCCGATTCCACCAGTACCACCAGTTCAAACCTCGTCCTTTCAAAGCCTTCACTGCCTCCAGCAACTTCTCATCCTCTGGTGTCCCCTTCTGGCCGAAGTATTGCTCGGTGCATATCAACCACCAATAGGCATTCTCTCCTTCAAATTCTGGCACCATCGTTCCGTACCCACAGCTCCTGGATAGGGAGCTCAAATGACTGCCTCCCAGCTCCTGACCCCTTCCCCCTATTGCGCGACCCACCGAGTGGGTTTCCCTCTCTATCTCACGCCCTTCCTCTTGCGCCACTGAAATTCCTCCTTGGTCGTCTATTTCCAGCTTTTCAAACCCAGAACCCATAATAAGTTGCTCCTGGGTTTTGACGGGTTTCTCTTCTTCCTTCGTCTGCCTCGAGCAGTCCCATTTCCTCCCTTGCAATCTCCTCCTCAGCCATTTCCTTGAACTGAACCTCCTCTGGTTTGAAAGCCTCTGGTTCCTCCTTCGTTTCTGTCTTTGAGTCTTGTTCACAACCATTTGTTTCTTCTTCCTTATTCTGGATCCAGACTGGTTGGTCCAGATCATATTCTGGTTGAAACCTCTTTATCAAGGCCTTAATGAAGGCTATCCAAGTGGGGTTTGGGTTGCGCCACTCCCACCACAAGTACCAGACGAAAGCTCGACCTTCCAGAGCCTCCACGGCCTTCTGCAACTTCCCTTCCTCTATCCCCTCTGCGTAGAAATATTGCTCCACGCTGATGAGCCATCCGTAGGCGTTGTCTCCTGCAAATACTGGAATTCCCTTCCTATGATTCATTCTCACGGCTGGTCTGAGTACCACAGCTCCTAGATCGGAGCTCTGATACCAATTGATAGGAACCCAGAAATCAGAATAGATTTTATTGAATCTGGAGACAGAAACCAGTAGATACAGATTTCTCACTCCCCACACTCTCTCGTAAGAAATAGCAAAATAGAAAGAAAGCTCAAAATAAAAGAACAGAAACAGAAAATGCAGAGCTTCGAGGGTCTGCAAACCTCCCAGCCAAATGCCCCAATTCCCGTACTCAATTCCCCCTCTCCTCTCTCTTCTCTCTTCTCCTCTTATTCCCTTCCCACTCCCCCATTCTGCCCTCTGCCCCACTTGTCACTTCAGCAGGTTGTTACAAGGCAAATCCAGCTTTCCCACCTGCCCACACATGTCTGCCCATCCCCTGCTCTGTCTCCTCTCCATTCTGCTATGCAGGCAGCAGGTACTGCAGTAGGTGCAGCAGGTACTGGCCCACACGTCTCCCATTTTCTGCTGCCATTCCCTTCCTTGGTTTACCCCTCAATAGTAAGGGTCTATCACATTGCAACATACATTATATATATGGAGGAAAGTTTATGTGGTTTAATGGTTGGGCCCTTCCTAAGTGCAAGCTATAGAAAGCAATGGCATAAACAAGTGGAACAGGTCACATCATTTAGTGCTATAAAGCCCCTTTTACTTAAAGTGAGTGACTATTAAGTTTATAATTTGTTTTAATGTCATATTTAGTTAGTTGTTGCAAATAGTTTTTATTCTGTTGAAGGCATACTCTGGGATTTGGTCAATTTTGAATTTGTTATTTGAAGTTCCCCTATGTAAAATATGCCACCTACAAAATAATCCTTGCACATAGAGCTTCCCAGGTGCGCCTAAGGCACCAAGAGGTGCTAGAAGGCAAGGCCCTTCAGTCAGGACTGAGGTGCTTGCCATTTGTGCCTTTTGATTTTTGGTGCCTTGGTGAACTCCAAGGTGGTTTTTATGTTGTTTGACTGAAAAAAATAAAAATAAAACAAAAAAAGCCCACCCTACTTTAAGATAAATAGTTTAATTAATATCTATATTGCTTCACAATGTTCCTAGATTCACACAAAGGAGAAACAAACTTGCACAATGAAGACCAAATGATTTGGTGTTTGTGAAATATAATAAACTAATCAAGCTCTCAAAGCTTGTTACAATAAACAAATTTTGACCCCATTTCTTTAGATAATATAGATGAAAGTAATGAATGCTTGGTAAAATGGGTTGAATTCATGTAGATGATATTGCTTTTGATGCTGTATTGGAGAAGCAAGTAAAGATAGTAAAACCAAGCCTAACAAAGAAAATGCTAACTTGAGCAATGTCATCAACCAAAGGCTAAAATTCACTTCCTAATATTGAAGAGGTTGGTGCTGTTTCAGATGAGACAAAAGATGAAGGACACAATTCTAATGAAAGAGAACATGAGAGTGATGTCAGTTATGGAACTGAATCTGATTATTCCATGAATGAACCCTAGGGCTCTTTTCAGTTTCTTTTATGAACTCAGGGCTCGTTATCCCCTTCTATGAAATTCAGGGCTGGCACATATTTGTTTGGTTATGAACTTAAATCTTTATGGATGTCTTGTTTGAGTGGTTAATTTACATATTAAGCAATGTTAGAATTGGTTAAAATTGAGTTGTTATTTATTTATGTGTTATGTTTATTTATATATTATAATTTTTGGCAATTCTCACCTCAAAGCACCAAGTGATTTATGCCTTATGGGTGCCTTTTGCCTTTGACTGCCTTATTGATGTTGTTTTAAGTGGCTTGGCATACTTGAATAGATCTTGTGAAGATTTGTGTTTATAATGATTTTGACTTATCGAATTAACTGTGGGCTTCCAAGTAATGGTTGTCATGGTTTGGTGTTTAAATATAGCTGATATATTGTGTTTGGTTTACATCAGGCTACTTTTAGAGTGTCTGGGTGCTTGGTGACTTTTGAAAAGTTTAGATGCTGGGCAGCAGTGTCTTAGATTGCTTGAGTGCTTTTGTTTTTAATATGTATAATATGATTATGATCATTTTCCAGAGTGATATTGATAGTCACCCTTCCCTTCACTAAGGCATACAGCACGTATATGGGCTTGGGGGTGACGTCATTTTGAGGAAATGGGCTTGTAACAAACTTGCACTTGTGGCAAGTGGGACCACAGAGCAGTTTCAGTGAGAAGGGGGGATAAATGGGAAGGGACGAAGATGAGAGGGGGGAATTATTTGGGGGAATCAGTTGGGAGTAGGGAGAGACCCAAGCCTCTCGAAAGCTTGGGATTATCATTCGTTCTTCTGTATAATTTTCCTTTCCAGTTTTTTCAGTTTTTTTCCGATCATAAACTCTGTAAGTCTAGAGCAGAATTCCAGTTTCAGAAACCAGAAACAGGTTCCTAACAGATATAGTGGCATGCATTTATTAAAAATATCTTATCCTTACATTTCTTGCTTGTGATAATTTGAATGAGTTTGTCAATATTCATTTTTCATTGGTTAATGAATTGTCATTTTCAGCTTGAGGAGAACATTCGTATAATTGATTTTTGTGGGGACTGGGTGAAGCTGATGGATGATTGGTTGATTGAATTTTCTATAATCCAAAGTGCTGCGTGTACTCTTGGAACAACACAGAAACGTGCACCAAGTGGGAGGCATTACAAGAAACAGCTATTGATGAAGTTACTGGTGATGGTTGCCATGAAAACTTTGCCTGGTGGCATGGTGACAAATTTACCAAATTTGTATTCCAGAGAGCTGTCTTGCCAAAATCCATGGTCAGAAAAGCAGCTCGTGAAGGTATTCATTTTTTTCAAGTACATAATATACTGGTAGGAGTGGAATTGAGCTGAGCTTATTGAGCTTGGAAAACCAAGCTTGAGGCCCGGCTTGATTTGATTATAATTATAATTTTTTATTGTTTCGATATACTTAATTATTGATATAATTTTTTTGATTTCTTATTATTATTTATTTATAAAAAAATAAATATTATATAATTGATTAAGCTGGCTTGTGAGCTTTCAAGCCAAATATAGGGTGTTTGAATATATTCAATATATCAGACTTGAACTTGATATAATTGAGCTTTGAATCGAGTCAAGCTGAGCCTATAAAGCCTGTTGTATAGTTAGATTTGATTGCCACCCAACCCACCTCTATTACCAGTTATTTGCCTATTGCTTCCTATTGGTTTAAATTTGTTTGGGAATAAAAGCACATGTACTGATTGTTGTGTGCAACAGGTGGTTTGAGGAAAATTTCTGGTATTTTCTATGCTGATGGCACTGAAATCCCTAAAAGAAGCAGACAGCTAGTTTGGAGAGCCGCAGTTCAAATGAGTAGGAATGCATCACAGCTGGCCCTTCAGGTTTCATTTTGTTTATCATGTTAGTTTTATAGCGAATTTTGTTTTGCTGTCAGCATATTGGATCTGGCAAGGTTTATAACTTGATGACATTTGATTATTTGCATCAGGTCAGATATCTAGATTTTCATCTCAGATGGAGTGATCTGATTCGTCAACCTCCAGGATGGGAAACGTCAAGAGACTGAAGCTTCTGCTTTAAGAAATGCAAATATTTGTGACAAAAAACTTGTAGAGGGCAAAACTTTTTATGGAATAGCTTTTTGGAGTCAAGCATCTTCCTACTCGTGTAATGAAAAATGTTGAAATAGAGCAAGGTCCAGAAGGAAAGGAAAAGTATTGGTTTTCTGAAACACGCATTCCTTTATATTTGGTAAAAGAGTATGAAGAAGGTAATGAAAAAGTGCCATCTGATAAAGAGCATTCGACTATTGCATCTCAGTTGTACAGAAGGCGGTTGAAAGCTACCTGCAAGGACATATTTTTTTACCTTACCTGCAAGAGAGACAACTTGGACATGTTCTCATGTTCTGTATGTCAGCTGGGTGTTTTAATTGGGTAATTACCCTAACTTGGTTACTCTTTTGTTCATATGTTTTTATGGTACCCTTCCCCCTTTTACTCTTTACACCTATTCTCTCTTAACACCATAATTTTTCTCGTGTGATTTCAGGAATGCTCTCAAGTGCAGTGCATGTCAAGGTACCCCATTCATGTTCCATCATCCTTTCTCTTACTATAGTATGCTGTCCTGAGGTTTTAAGTTAATCTTGAAATGAGATTCTCTTTCAGTTTCTTATAAAATAACTCTTAACTATTTTCCACAGAATAAACACAAACACACACACACACACACACACACACACACACACACACACATAAAAAAGAATCAACCCCTTGTGTGATGTTTGAAATTGGAATCCAAAATTTTTGCTGGTTGGTATGTGTTAGGATGTGGTATATGGTTTTTTTGGTTTGTTTATTCTGTATCTTGCCTTTTTTCCGATTTCATATGTATCTTGGCCTAATATTTTGTTCCATATGGGCACTAGGTTATTGTCACGAGGTCTGTTCCATAAGTTCAACAGTCTCTACATATGAGAATGAGTTCTTGACCACATGCAAGCAATGTTATCATACCGAGTTACTTACTCAAAAATTGACCAGTAATGAATCTCCAACCAGTCCCTTACTCTTACAAGGACTAGAGCATAGCTCTGTGACAATTCTGAAGGGACCAAGACCTAAATGTTATGATCAAGCACTGACATCAACCAGGACAAAGGATAGTCTTCCTGACATGAAACAAGTTGCTTCTGATACTACTTTGGCAACAAAAAGCTGTTGCAGGAACTGTTCTTGTGGTATTATATGGAAAAAGAAGCATATTGAAAACACAGGCATTGATTTTAGGATCAAGAACATACTTCTAAAGGGAGGTTCAGGCGTGCCTCAATTGGAACCTGTTTGTCACTTGTGCCGTAAGCCGTATCGGTCTGATCTTATGTATATTTGCTGTGAGACATGCAAAAGTGTTTTCTCTAGTAAATAAGTGATAATATTTTCAAGTGCTTACACTTATTTATCTGATCTCTGCATGTGGGTTTCACAGATTGGTATCATGCTGAAGCTGTTGAACTTGAAGAGTCCAAAATTTTTGATGTGTTGGGCTTCAAATGTTGCAAGTGTCGCAGGATAAAATCACCGGTGTGTCTTTACTCTGATTTGAAGTGCAAGATACAAGAGGGCAAGAAGTCACGCACAAAGGCTTCAAAGAAAGAGCATTCTGGAGCAGATTCTGATTCTGGAACTCTTCCTGACATTAAAGAGTTTGAGCCTGCTACTCCTGTCTTTCTGATGGAAGAAGTCTCTAGACAAGACAATGATCCTCTGCTTTTCTCTCTTTCAAGTGTTGAGCTGATTACAGAACCCAAGTTAGATGTGGATGTTGAGTGAAATACTGTCTCTGGGCCTGGACTTCAGAAACTACCAGTAAGAAGGCATGTTAAGTGTGAGGGGGACACTGATGTTTCTTTTGGAGGTAAACTTTTGCATGCTGAATTTTCAGCAGACAATGAAACGGGTAATCTCTCTAAACCTGCAGAGATGTTGTCACCTTCTGTAGAATATGGCTCTGCCGTGCACCCTGACAGCAATCTGCTGAATGATTCTGAAAATGTAGATTATGAATACACGGACTTTGAACCCCATACCTACTTCTCTGTGACAGAACTGCTGCTCCCAGATGATAGTAGTCCGTTTGAGGGAGCTGATGCGTCTGGGGACTTGTCAAGATATTTGGAAAATTCTTGCACAACAGGGGTTCCGAAAGAATGTGGAACTGTTAGTTTAGCCGATAACTCGGGACCTTCAATTTCCTTACAAGGCAGTGTTTATAATTGTTTGCATTGTTCACAAATGGAACCAGCCCCTGATCTCTCTTGTCAGATTTGTGGGATTTGGACTCAAGCCAATGTTCACCTTGGATTGAATCACCATCTAGGCTTGGAAGTTGG